>PVIR01003441.1:0-88739 GCA_004026965.1 Petromus typicus
GTGGTTCCGGCGCCTGTCTTGCAAGCGCAAGGGCCCTGGTTCGATTCCCCGGTAACCACATAACAATACTGGGTGTGGAGACTCAACCCGGCAGCAACCAGTACCACATACCACAGTGCCGGGCGTGGTGGCTCACGCCTGTAATCCCAGCACTCGGGAGGCAGAGGTAGGAGGATTGGGATGTGAGTTTGAGGCTGAGCTTGGGGCCAGCCTGAACCACAAAAACGAGACCCTGTCTCAAAAAACCTAAAAAAAAAAAAAAAAAAAAAAGAATTAGAGATGTATAGTTAGAATAAAAAGATTTAATTGACTTATTTATTGGTACATTTTACATACACATCATAATCACACTCAACACTGACAATTTATACCAGAATATAATGCGACTTAATTCTCACTGTCTCCCATTCCCCTTCCCACCCTCCAACATCCTCACCCCCATATACATCGCTTAGTTTTCTTTTTTAACATCACATTTTTTCTTTCCCTCATTACTTACCCCTACCCTTTTCCCTCTGAATATTTTCTATTTCACTCTAACTATCATACATTCTAAAACTGATTTACATCTTCAGAATCTCACACCATAGAAAAGATATTGTATTTACACATCTGTGCCCTGTTTATTTTGCTTCTGAGTATATCCTCAAGGTAAGTCCATTTGAGTACAACTGCCTCAAATCTATCATTCTTTATGGAAGGGTAATATTTCTTTTTATTTAAAAACAACACATCTTTATCCAGTCTCCAGCTGATAGGCGTTTGATTTTGTTAAAATCAGTCCAAGTGTACTGGTGTGGGATGCATTTATAAAGCAAGTAATATTTGTTACTGTAATAGCTCAAACAGGATTTTCTCAAGTGTGGAGATCAGATGGGAAGAATGAGCCCTAATTGATCTTGGTGAGCACCGAGAGGAAAGGACAAACATGGGTGCTAACACACTGCAGGGAAAAGTACAAGCACATGAATGAAGCTATTTACCCAGAGAGGCACTAAAGAGGGAGGAGACAGATGCATCCTATGAACTCTGATTGCTCATGACCGTGTCTGAGTGACTAAAGCCAAGGTGTGGCGGTCATTTAGGGCTCACATCAAAGGGACACAGGAGCCCTATTCTCCACCATGTTAATTTGTTTCTGTGTCTCTATTTTTTGTAATCTTTGTCACTCTTTGGTCTGGTTTGAACCCAGCTCGGAGGCTGGTTCTTACACTCCATTATTTAAGTTGGCCCAAAATCCATTCAGCAGCTGGTTAGAGAACATTTGCTCTGTCCTGGTGAAATTGCAATAGTGAATGAGTTGATTGTTCTCTTTTCAAAGACCTACTGGGGTAGGTGGCTAAAGAGAAATAGCTAGAATATTTTAAAATGCAGTATAATTAGCTTTTCTTTTCAGTAGCTTTAGATATTTTCAAAATAACAATCATTGCTGAGAATGTCTAGAATGTAGATATTTATAACGATTAACTGAAAATAGTAATTAAAAATTCACACATAGGGGGCCAGGGAAATAGCTCAGTGGTTCCAGCGCCTGTCTCGCAAGCGCAAGGACCCGGGTTTGATCCCTGGTAACCACATAACAATACTGGGCGTGGAGACTCACCCCAGCAGCAATCAGTACCACGTATCAGTGCCGGGTATGGTGGCTCACTCCTGTAATCCCAGCACTTGGATTGCTGAGATGTGAGTTTGAGGCTGAGCTCAGGGCCAGCCTGAACCACAAAGTGAGACCCTGTCTCAAAAAACAAAAAAAAACCTAAAAAAAAAAAAATTCACACATATTTCATTTTACAGATTAGTTGTATGAGTTCCTTACTTCCAGCAACACTCCACTCTGAAACATGTGCTAATAATTCTCATTTAGTGAAAGTGATAAGTCATTTTTAAGCCCTGAGGAGCCAAATGCATGTAACCCCTAGAAATTTCTTTACTGCTTGTAAGAATATCTTATCACTCTCACTATGGACTCTTCCCCACAGTAGATAAATAAGACTTCAGCAAGCAATAGAGAACCATTATCTCCTCTCCCTCTTGTTATATCAGACTTGCTTTTGGTAGCTTGGGCATCTGGCCAGAAGCCTGTAATATTACAGATTGAGCAGAGCCCCTGTATGGCACTGTAAATCAGGCTTTTAAAGTAAGACACCTCATTGTTATAACATTCATAGTTGCTGTTGAGGGCAAGCAGAGTCTATCACTTTTGGAGTATTGATGATAAGAGACAGAAAATAATTCAGTCCAAACTGGGAAGTGAATTTATTAGAGGGGCTTTGAAGCTTAGCAGGCTCAGAGCTAGTTACGGCAGGGGGAGAATGAGTTCTGGAGGGTCAGAGGATAGGAGAGCAGAAATACAGCCTATGTCTATTGAAAAGTACAACTTTATTACCATAGCACAGCTGGCACAGAGGAAAACAGCATCCCTATCTTGCCCATCCTAGATCTGCCCTTGAAGTAGAACTGACTGAAACTGACCCACGTCTGTCATGGGAGATGCAGGACTGCTTGACAGGTACTAAATAGAGTACATACAAAGTCCCTACCTACAGACATGATACAGAATGTTCCAGAATTCAAGTTTGAACCTCACTGGAATTTTAAACAATTATGAAATGATGCCTAGACCCAGAGAAATAATACTCACTAAGCAAATTAAGAATGTTTATTTCTTCTCGAGCCTTCATTGGAAGCTATCTCAAGATTTCATGATCTGTTAATACCAGCTTTAGCAACAGATAATGTGAAGTTAGGATCCAAATTAATTACTTCTTAGTGGTATCATGAGGGACGTTTTCACCATTAAATTTGAGTTATGTGAATAAAATGGACAACATGTTGTAAGGTTTATTTCATGAAAGGAAAATTCTAAGCTTTTAAGATTTTTTTTTATTTACTAGCATTGCCATAGTCATATTAACTTTATTATTTACATAATGTGAGCGTGATTTAGAAATTCATTTAAAGGATTAAATTATGAATAATATTGATAGAAATATATTCTAAAAGAAAACATCACATTTACATTGAAATTTTTTTACAATTATGGACACTCAAAATTTTCATCAATAAATCATTACCATAGAAACATACCAAGGCATAGATATCCAGAAATTATAATTTTTTCCATAAAATCTGCCTGAAAAATATATTCCAGGAGGCAATGTTGGACACTTGTTAGAGAATTAGATATCTTTATTTATTTATTTTTCTTTCTTTTAAAAAATATTTTATTTGTACATTTCTCATACATAAAGATCACATTAACCTAAGAAATTTGTACCTGTACATAATATATTCTAATTCCTCATTTTCCCATTACCTTCCCTTCTTTTAAACCCTTCTTTCTATCAAAATTTACAAAAGTTTAATTCTATTTTTTTATTCTCTTGTATAAAATCCTTTTCTCCTTCTTTCCTTTTACTCACCCTTTTCTTTCTATTCCCATTTGAGCAAGTTCTTCCTACTTCCTGATATCTGTTTCTGTGTTGCTCCTATTTACACCTTTTGGGTTTCTCAAACAAGAGAAACAATGTGGTATGTAAACTTGTGTGTCTGATTTAGTTCACTTAAAATGATGGCCTTGAAATGCATCCATTTCCCTAAAATTAGCTCGTTCATCCCACATTTTGGCAGAGGAGTACTCCATCGTATGGAAATACCACATTTTCTTTACCCATTTATCTGTTGATGAGTATAAGGGCTCTTTTCAAGTTTTGACTATGATAAATTGTGCTGCTGCTATCATTGGTATGTTGATATCACTGTGATGTGATGCTTTCATTCTTTGGAGAAAGTAGCTCTCACTCTCTCTCTCTCCTCCCACCGTGTATTATAGGTTATGTCATGTATTATCTGACAAATGTAATCTAAGCTCTATAACACTGATTAAAGTACAAAGAAAACATGGTATTTTGCCTTTTGAGAATTGGATAGTAAACAGCAAGGAGTCTAAAACTGAGTAAATACAACTGTTTTTTTAAGTGTAAAAGATTGGCTATAATTAAGCTTACAAAACAGTACAAAATATATAGAGCTACTTTTCCTGTTATTGCAAAACTGCCAATTTAACAATGATGTATCTCAGAAATGAAGACATAATATTTCCTCAGGTTTCTTCAAATCACATTTTAAGAATGTTCTCCTTTCCAAAATTCCATTGATCTTTTGATGTAGAGGAGAATCTTCTAGATTTTCCAGGATATCAAAGTGGCTACAGTTTTAGGGACATTGTAACAGAGAACACAGGACAGGAAAACACCTAGAGAATTTTCCAAATAATAATCTGCAGCCTCGGTTTGTATACCAGTTTGAGGAAGCACAGCATAAAATTGTACAAGACAAATGGATACAATAATTATTGTATAAAATGGGAGCCCACACAGGGATAAGGATCATTAGAGTTTTGGAACCCAACATGGAGTGAACACATTTAATGTACTGATTATTAAGATATTGTGTTAAAGACTTAACAGTTTACCCTGAGCATCACTCTGGCAATGCTTTTGCTTACATATGCATTATTCCATGTTGTTTGGACATTTTTGTTTCAATTAGTAAATTCATGTGTTGAATCAATTAGATAAATTGTTGTTTTTAAATTTCCTCATATATTCTCTATCTTATTTACTTTTCTTATTGTTAGGATAAAATATCTAATACCCTAAATTTACAGAGGGAAGTTTTATTCAGGTCACAGTTTGTAGAAGTTTCAGTCCTCTACAAGCCAGGTGGCTCCAAGGCAGGGTGACAGGGCAGACAGACATCACAGGTTGCAAAGCAAGCGAGGGCCAAGGTATGCCTTTTTCTGTTGTTTATACTGTAACCAGGCAATCATGATTAGGGAAGGTTCCAAATCAGTCAGTAGACTAACTTAGTAATCATTCACTCTCAGTTCTTGCACCACTGGCCCTAGCATTGGACCATGAAATTGATCACACTCTACAAACATGTATCCATCTCTGAAAAAACCCTACTCATGGCTGTGTGAAGATTTTGGGTGACATCTAACATAAGCTTTAACATTCCCTTATAAAAATTAATGAAAAATATGAAACTTTTAATCATCCTCTATGTAAATAATTGGGCTAGTGAGATTATAACATGTTAATTTTGCTTTTACAGCTGTGGAATCAAAACTATGTTCTACCAACAAACAGTAATGAAATTTAAGCCATTAAATTTTCTTCTAGTAATAGCCTGTTGAACAAATCTTGTTACTTTACAAACAAAAAATAACAAAGGATGAATCACGCAGAATGGAAAGTTTAAGATACCAAAGAGAAAGTAAAAAGAGTATGCATGAAAAGTAGAAAATATGATCAATAATTAGGAGCACAAAGAGTAAACATAGACGTAGGAAGGAAAAATCCATGAAAAAGATAAAGATATCAAAATTACTGTTTTGAGAATTTCCAAATCGTCAGTGTGTTCAAGGAAAGTAGATATAATGTGGAAATAAAAGTATTGTAAAATCTACATAATGGAATAACTGGAGATGAAAAATAAGTTATTTACAATGAAAGTTTTCTTATCAATCACTGAAAGCAGAGAGCAGTTTGGCTACAAAGGAGAAAAAAATAACTGTCAATAGGGAAATGAAACAATATAGGAGACAGAAAAATATTTAAAATAATATTTTAAAATAAAAAGATCTAATGTATTTCTTTTTAATTTAACTCATGTAACTGTGGTCTTAGGAAGGTGGAAACAAAAAACTTTTTGAAAACTAATAGCTAAAAAAATACTTAAGTATTTATAATGTAACAACCTAAGAGTTATGAAAAGAAAAATAAATTCAAATAAAAATGAATCACAACAATTTTTTAAAGCTAGGTTAAAAATTAATTATAAAATAAAAATTAAATTCAAATAGAAAAAACATCCAAGAGAAAATAACACAGACAAGCATGTGCAGACCTCTTTGGATAAATCACCTAAGGTAAAGACACTACAAAGGAATTTTTATTTTTCCTTCTTTATTGAGTTTACTGTATATTTTAAGTACATTATGATCTCATCATCATTTACAATTTCTACCTATCTGTACACGATGTATCTTGATTCTCATCTTTTTCTCATTCCCCTGCCTTCCTTAGCACCCCCACCCCCTTTATACCTAAGCTCTGTTTCCATTTTTTCCTTTTACCCATCATTTTTTTTTTTTTTTACCTTCTTTGCTCTCCTGTACCCTTTTTCCTTTTTCCCTTTGAACACTTTCTTCCTATTTCACAATAGCTATCATACATTCTGGACTTCATTTACGCCTTCATTTTCCCATACTAGAAAACAATACGGTATTTACACATCTGTACCCTACTTATTTCATTTATGTGTATGTCCTCAGGGTATACCCATTTGAATATAAATGACTAGTTTATCATTCTTAATGCCTGAGCAGCACTCCATACTATTTAAACAAATGAACAAACAAACTTCTTTGTCCAATTTCCAGTTGATTTAAATTTCAAGGAAAAAAGCAATGTAGAATTTTATACTAAATAAAAATATATTTAAATATAAATCAAAAAAAATTCCTATATTTCATTAACAGAAGCTGAAACAATGTTTTCACCAAGCCTGCAATACAAGAAATGTTACAGAAAATTCTTAAGGTGGCAAAATGAACACTGAATACATACATAACTAATAATTCATACAAATCACCACATCCTATTTTTGTGTGATTCCTCATCCTCATCCTCATCATCATCTCTAGAATGCAATGCATATATAAGAATTCAATTAATATTTTCATAATACTAGAAGATTAAGAATGAGATACTATTGGAACAAAGGATTGATACAGGTCATATTTTGCTTCATTTATTAGAAGCTACACTAAAGGAGGTTTCTGGGGTTAATATCACATTGTAGATAGAGATAAAAATGTTACAAAAATGATAAAAAAGTACAAATAAAAATATGTTTCTTGTGTTTCTTTGTAGAGTGAATTGAAATTAAAAGGAAATACAGGAAAAATGAGAGTATTTTCAGGAACGTGTTTAGGAATGGTAAGAAGAATGAAAGAAGCAAATGCTTTAATATTACAGAAAAAAGAATGTATCATATTCAGAAGGAAAATATTAAGCTCACCATTCCTTTTCAGGAGAAGTAAACTAGAAAAAAACAGAAAACAGGATAAAGTATACAATAATGCACATTATTTTGTTAAGCATTCTGATTTTCCAATTTGAATCCATTTAAAATAGAATGTTGCCAACATTGTGAAAAAGAGGTGCCTCCTACAGAATTAAATTACATAGATGGGCCAACTGAGACTGATACCGAGACCAGGGAGCTATGCACCTCTCAACTATGCACCGTCAGAAATAAGTCGTAATCAAGATCTATTCCAATGGATCAGTAAAACTAGTATTCTTGAAATCACTTATGTTTTCTGTTAACTGAAAGTAAAGTAATCTTGTTATATAAATTTTTTGTAAAATTAATTACTAGATTGTTAAGAATAATGATCCCACCTCTGAGAGATTATAGCCAGGTTTAATCATGATATTCTAAGATGCAGATTAATGAGATGCGTTTTAACCTGAAGAGCTATCACGTAAAATGATAGGAATGAAAAAGTAATCTTAATTTATCATGTAGTTATTATATATGAGGCGCTGAATTAATTTTTTTCCCAACTACATCTTAATAAATCCTCAAAAATGCCTTTAAGGTTCTTGAAAATAGATATATTATGGAGTTAATACAGAGATAAATAACTAGAAACCTCGTAAAATGTAAAAGTGTTCAGAGGTAGAAATCTATTTGGTGTACCTTTTGTGCCTAGATATTGAAACAGTTTCAACTACAGGTTAAAAAATTTAATATTCTGAGTCAGTGTGTCTAGGATTTGTATACTGATCAAAACACTATTGAGATATTTTATAAAGCAGTAGGCTGAAAATGTCCAGATAATATCTGAATTCAATTTTTTTAAAATAACAAAAATTTTAGATACATAAACAATGTTACTTCAGCTGCTATGAGGGCCACAGAAAAATAATCTTTAGAAAATCTCCTTCTGGTCAATTTAATGTTAATATTTTATTTGAATTGTAAAGCCACAACACATTTGTTTACATTAGTGGTCCCCTTGGAAATTCAAGTTACTTAGTATGAAGGGTAACAAGTCTCTTGAAATCCTACAAGAACAAATTATTTTGAATGTCTTTTAGTTATATTATTTTATTTAACCAGTACAGCTACTCTAAGGTACAAACATTATCTTATTATCACATAAAAACTGCCCAGAGAAAAGTTTAATTATCTATCCAAACCCCCAGACTAATAAAGGCCACAACTGATATTTGAATCCAGGTGTGCTCAGGAGATTTTAGATATTTTTTTCATACTTTTGGCCATAGAAATAGTGGAAAATCCCATGAATAGAAGAACTCATTTGTCATAATAATGACTTTACTTAGAAAAGACTTCAGACACAAACTGTTAGTATGCAAGCATGTATACACAAAGTAGAAATACATAAGATAATTTCATCATACACTGTAATTTGTACCACATGTAATTTATTTTATAATTTGGTAATATTTTATTTAATGACATTTTATGTCATGGCTAAATCTTCTAAATATATATATATCACTGAATTTTCTAAAAAGACCTCATTCTAACATCCTGGGAACCTTCCATGAGAAGTTAAAAGAGGTCAGTTAACAGATCTTATTGATCCTTGAATTTTCAAACTCTTTTTGAGATGAAGAAAATAAAAATCTAATGCATCATAAAATTGAAAGCTCTATTGACTAGCTATCCTCGATGGCCTCTAAGACGAACACATGGTATCAATCATCAACCTAGTGATAGTAATGCCAGGGTGAGATTTAACTTGTGACAACATTTATTTTCTGTGTCCGGTTACATCTCCATAATAATTATAGTGAACCGGCAGTGAGGCTTTTATAACCATTGCCCACCAGTTCTAGTTAGATCAAGCTGCTGGCAGGACAGCTGACACTTTTAATTTATGTAACTTGTCGTCATGAGCGTAAAGTACGCAGTAAGGTGAAGGGAGGGTCAGGGCTAAATTTTTTTTTATCTTTATTGGTACATTAAATATACACATCATGATTGCACTCCATAATGGGGATTTGTACCAGCATAAGACACAACTTAATTCTCATTTTTTCCCATAGCCCTACCCACACTACCACCCCCCCCGTATACATAAAATTTGTTTCCTTATTTTTTTGTTACAATCTCAACATTTTCCCCTTTCACCTTATTTCCCATTGAGCATTTTCTATTGCACAATATATAACATACAATGCTAGGACTCATTTACATCTTTATTTTCTCATACCAGAGAAAAGATGCAATATGTACCTATCTGTGCCCTATTGATTTCACTTATGAGGATATCCTCAAGGTATGTCCATTTAAGTAGAAATGATTCAAACTTATCATTTTTTATGGCAGAGTAATACTCCACTCTGTAGAAGAACCACAGCTTTTTTATCCAGTCTCCAGTTGATGGACACCTGGGTTGTTTCCAAGATGTAGCAATCACAAATTGGGCTGCTATAAACATGGGTGCACATATGTCACTGTGATATGAGTCTTTTAATTCTTGTGTGTATATACCTAGCAGGGCAATGGCCGGGTCAAATGGGACCATCAATCCTAGCTTCTTGAGGATTCTCCAAACTGATCTCCACAGGGGTTGTACGAGTCTATAGTCCCACCAACAGTGGAGAAGGGTTCCTTCTCCGCAGCCTCGCCAACATTTGCCATTGGCTGATTCTGAAATGGCATCCGTTCTATGTGGAGTGAGATGAAATCTCAATGTTGTTTTCATCTGCATCTCTCGAATGATTAATGATGTTGAGCATTTCTTCATATGCTTCTTAGCTGCTCTTACTTCTTCCTCTGAAAAATATCTATTCATTTCAGATGCCCATTTTTGAATTGGGTCATTGAATTTGGGTGGGCTGATTTTTTTCAGCTCTTTATATATTCTAGATAGGTCAGGGCTAAATACTGAAATTATCTTCCACAGATGATTGCTCAGAAAGTGTTTTAACAAGAATGACACCTGCTGGCTCACACATGCAATTAAAACTACCTCACATTCCATAGAGGAAGGGGAAAAATGAGCATCAAGTGTCAGATTCTGATACAAACTCTCAGTGTTGAGTGCAATGATGATGTGTATTCATAATGTACCAATAAAGATTTGAATTAAAAAAACAGCACTATTTATAATCCTATGCAAAAGCCTACAGTATATCTGCAGATGGCAAATTAGCGGTTTATAATTGTGCAAAATACTTTATATCATATAGTTCTTATTTAATTATTTTGATTCTATAATTACAACAAAATGATTTTATTTGCTTTGTTGTGACACTTTATTTGCAGTATTTTTGGTTTTTTCTTCTAGAAATGTTAGATTTTCATTTTTATTGTTTGAATATGGGTCTTTTATGGCTTAGAAATTTTATGATATTTTAATTTTGAGAAGTTGATTGTGATATTCCAAGTGGATTTAATTTGAAAGAAAAACTAAAACACAAAAATATCAGTCGTTCATATGTTGTGTGTTATATCATTAATCATCATACTCAAATAACAACATGCATGTTCCTCTTGGCTAGTTCTTGTATGTGTGGCTGTGTGTGCATGACTGAATATGTGCACATTCGTATTTGTGTGTGCACGTCTGAGAAAGACAGACGCCATTTTCACCTAAGTATCAGGATGAAAATCTAAGTATCATGTATTGTGACTATATGAGAATATATCATAAGTTGGTTGGTTTTTGTTATTATAGCCTAGAATCTTTGTTAAAAATGAATTTCATCATCATGATTTTTACTCTTGCGAAGACTGTTTTACTTTTAATTACAAAATGTGGAAGGAAAATATAGAAGTGCGTACTTTCAAATGAAAATGTATAATGAAAAATAAAGAATAATCATAATTTATATAGAGGAATGTGTGATTTTTAGGCTATATCTTGTATCAAATTATAGAGATTAATGTTATAGCTGCATATTTTTATATGCCTTACATATAAAACATAAGATAATAATATGACAATAATAGAATCATGGGTATGTTATTTTTACGCAGATTACATTCTGTGAGATTAACAAACACTGATATTGTTTTTACCTTACATAACATCTACTCTCTAAATCAATGCACCTACATTACTCAAAAGAAATGAAAAAGCACACACAGTAAAAGGATCTAGCCCTTTATACTTCTGTAATTCCTTTTAGTTGTTTTTTTTTTCAACAAAATACAGCATCACAAAATATCTTAAATCTCAAATTTCACAGTCCTGATTTTTGTTTATGTACGTTTGAATTTCTTTGATAACCTAAATAATTATACCAGAAACACTGAGCAGGGAAGTAAAAGACTAGTTCTGTAGCATTTAATCTATAATTAATTTTCAGAGTCAATCTTTTTTCATTTATTATTTTATCACCTGCAAATTTTATATTATCTTCTGCATAAGTTTTGTGCAAGGGTAAGATTGTGTATGGAGAACTACTCTGTATACTATAAGATATTTTAAGACTGTAATAGTAATCATTAATTAGTTTCATAAATATCTTTTCTCATATAGCATCCAAAATAACATAACTTAAACATGTATTTCACATGTATAAAGTAATAAAAAGGCTAAATTACATTCCTAGATTAAAAAAAATAATCCACGGGATTTAGCTGAAAATCAAAGCCAAATAATTTTGAACTCTCCTACTCATGTTACGAATCAAACATGTAAATATCATAAAATAATTAATTAAACATTTTAATACTCATTCATTATATTTTAAGTTCTGTGTTTTTTTTTAAATTGAAATCTTTATCGGTACACTACATATACGCATCATGATTGCATTTCATAATGGGGATTTGTACCAGTATAAGATACAACTTAATTCTCATTTTTTCCCATAGCCCTACCACCCTACCACCCCCCTATATACATAAAATGTTTCCTTTCTTTTTTGTTATAATCTCATTATTTTCCCCCTCCACCCTATTTCCCTTTGAGTATTTTCTATTTTCATTATTTTTTTTTACCAGGAATTGAACTCAGGACTTTTAAATTTGCAAAGCAGGCACAATGTCATTGAACTAAATCCCAGGAATTTAATAATTATTCTTGAAGAAAACAGATCTTTTACTCTTCATCAACCTTACTATAGTATAAACATCTACATTTAAAAATATATTTGTAATATCACTGTGAGCATTGTTTAACATTTTAGGTTGATTTCTAAATAAAATAAATCTCAGGAAAGTCCACAACATTCATCTATATATAACACTGGCTTGAATTAAAATAAGTTAATCAGAGGTTTTTCTATATCAAAACCATTAATCATAATAGAAATAAAGATATTATGATTCTGATTTTCCAAAGTAGCTGTACTCAAGTTTGTTTTCTGATTATTTAAATGAAAAAATATCTATCAACAAAAAGGTTAAAATTAATAATGCAATTGAATTTTCTTATATTTTGAAAATAATTAAAATTAATTTTTTTGTTTGTAAAGATTTGGGGCATTTTTTTCAATTTATATCACAAGAGATGATTTGGACAAAACATCTAGCAGTTTTGCATATTTAAGTGGGGACCATTTAATATAGTGCACAGCAAGCATTAATCTAATTGGTTCCAACAATTATATGTTAATTTGTTGTAATAATTTTTATGCTTAAAAAACAATTTATTCATTTAAAATAACTAAGATAGTAGTTTATTTAAATATGTGAAATTTTAATCCAGATATTTTTATAAATTAATTGCAACCATTCTGATATATATTTATAGGAAGAATACATAGAAAGTAGTACATTGCCTTGAAGGTACTGAAATAATTTTTTAAATACAAACAAATATGTCACAGTGCCATCACTCTTCAGTGCCAATTTTCTGGGCAAAGCTCGGCTTGATCTATCTTGTTTAAAGGGAATGATCAAGAGTAAGTGTGAAATAATTTGAAACACTTTTTAAAATATAGTTTTTAAGCATTCATTCATTTATTTATTTATTTTTGAGATAAGGTCTCACTTTTGTAGTTTAGGCTGGCCTGGAGCTCAGCCTTGAACTCAGCAATCCTCCTGCTTCTGCCTCCCAAGTGCTGGGATTACAGGAGTGAGCCACAATGCCCAATACTGTGATATGTGGTTCTGATTGCTGATGGGTGTGAGTTACCATGCCTAGTATTGTTGTATGTGATTACCAGGGATCGAACCCTAGTATTTGCACTTGTGAGGCAGGCACTGGAACCCCTGAAGTAATCCCTGGCTGTAAAATAATTTTCTACTAATATATTGAAAGAATTTTTTCCTCTCCATTGTTTCTTATTTCATTATAAAGTCTGAATAATAACAAATGGTTGATCTTTTAAATACATAAAAAGATTCAAGTATATTTTCAGATGAATTCAAATATGTTATAGTGATCAAACATTATATCTTTCCTTGCATAATTTTTGAAGTAAATTCATAACAATTTTAATTGTTTCCTCTGGAACTTTGGATCTCATACTCTGGGTCATGCATTCTAACTCTTATGAAATTTTGTATCCATATTTTTCTAATAACGTTCATTGAATATATGATCAATAATTTACTTACTTTCATGAAGAAAAAGAAAGCAAAACATATGCTCCAGAATGGCCTTAAGGTTAGTTAATTCTCTAGTGTAGGTTAAAACTTTTGATTTCATTGTGAACCTTGTGGGATATTAAACTACAAATTCCTTACAGCTATGTTCTTAAGTAGGGAGACAATAACTGTTAAACAAAATGATAATACTTGACATAGCTTTTCCTCAGAATAAAATCTTCAGTTTTCCTGGTGTTTTAAAGGTTGGGAGACTTTTTATATGTGAGTCTAAATAGTTCCAATCGATCCGTTCTTATTTAATGGCACCATAATTTGTCAGATCACAGCACACAGTCATCACTGGCTTTGTACCCCGTGCGTAAGTTCACCTCTTCACATCTAGACTCGGAAGCAGTTTTGAGCGATTTGATTCATCTTAAAACCATACTCCGGCTAGAGTTTGCTTAAAAGCAAGCACATGAAAGTTTCTTTAATAGATTATAGTAAAAAAAAAAAATTCATTAAAATGACATTGGAAAATTTCTTGAACTTTGGAGTTTGATGAATCCCAAAGAGTTAAAGGAGGCATAAATACTGACAAAGAAGATGTCTAGATTAACATTCAGAAATGCTGCACACTGCAATCATTTACGACCTTCCTCAAATCTGACCTAATTACACGTGTTGTGTCATCTTTCAAATGTCAAGTACACCTAAACCCCTGCCTTTTGACTCCGTTTTGTTCAATTACTGGTAGCATCTTCCTCATCTAACGTCTAAACTCTTGGTTCTTTGACTTGGTAGTCATACATGGCTTCACCAGATTACTATTGTTGGGTCCACCAGATTAGTATTGTCGGGTCCACCAGATTAGTATTGTTGGATCCTGGGGCAAACATTTATGCACTAGTAAACTGGAAAAAGGAGAACTGATTTATTGTATAATTTTCAGTGCAGAAAACCTTTGGTATCCTACTAACAATCAATCAAACAACAGATTCAAATATTGGGCCCCTAAACCTAACGTCATGTTTATGATAGCCTACAGAATAAGATGAAGAGCTTTTATCATAGAAATACCCGGAATCGAGCAGGGTCTGGAGGTACACAGCTGTCATCGCAACACTCTCAGATGCTGCAGTACAAGGATTCCAAGTTCCAGCTCCACCTGGGCAATTCAACAACTTAGAATTTGCCCCTCGCCCCTTAAAAAAAATAAATAAAAGAGCTGAAGATGTAATTTAATGAGAAAGTATTTTGTTCTACTCCAGGACTTCCACTTTTCCTTCTTCTAATAGTAACAATAGTAAAATTGTGTTATGTACAGTAAAATGACACAAGTATATAATAATATACTATGGAAAGAGAAAAGGGAGACAAAAGAGAAGAGGAAAAGAAGAATAAGCGGAGGAGGGAGGGGAGAAAGAGAAGCCATCGAGACAGAGTGAGGTCCATGTTGCATAGTGGTCTAAAAAGATTTTACAGTGGAAAAAGTTTTGTTCTTTCCAATTTTTTTGTCTTAGTACGCATTTGCAGTATATAACCATTACATCCTCCACAAGGAGTCAGTATATATACAAGTACGACTTAATTGCTTTCCTTCCCTTTCTTTCTCTTTTCCCGCCTCCCCTTCCTTCTCTGGATCTCCTGTCACTTTTGCAAAAGATTAATCTCCCTTCTTCCTATTATCTTTTCTTTTGCTCTTCATATTTTGGTATTCCCATGTAGGAGAAAACATGCAGTATGCAAGCTGATGTGTCCAATTCATTTTTTTTTTTTACCCAGTAGTCCCATAGTGAATCCATTTTACTGTAAATGACTCAGCTTATTTTTCTTTATGAAAAGAAATACCTTTTCAATCTAAAGACTTGTGATCAGGAGAATAGTGTTCTCCAAGGTTGTACATAGTGAATTACACATAGGTGTGTTAATAAATTACTTTTCAAGTCCGTGCTTTATTTCTAATAGATTTAAAATGGACACCTAGTAAGAGATCAAAATTACACAGTTGTAAAATAAAATACAACTGTTTAATCAGGTGTACTTGAACTTTAAAATAGAATTTAAAGTGATATTTTCACAAGATCATCTTGGTAAAATACAATATAGAAAACCCTGTATTGAATTTTTAATGTTGAAAGAAAAGAATAAAGATTGGTGCTCTCACCAACATCCTGCATTAAAATTTTCAACCTTTTGAAACTTTCTAGGTCCTCCTAGAGCACCAGTATATGGCTGAATGGTACAATATAAGTGATATAAAAAGTCTCTCTCTTTCTTATTTTTTTAAAGAACTGTGTTAGAACTTGTCCAATCATATTTGTATGAGAGAAATAGATGAGAAAATATTTAAAATTAAATACAAAATAAAAACTGAATGACATAGCATCAATTACTTTCACCTGTGTGGTAAAATTAATTGACTAAATTTTTTCCTTATGCTTTCCCAAGTATTTAACAATAGCACTGTTCTCTTATGACTCAAAGTAAGAATTATTTTCTATTAGAAGATGAAAATGAATTGATGAATTGAATGAAGCCATGAATATGAATTGTGTTTGGAAGGAATTACATGGTTACTGTCTACAAACAATAAGTAAATAATCTTGACATGTAATTCTGGTTTAGAGTGATTTATTATCTTTATACACTGTAAGCTCACATGAAGTAGTTATAGACTTTGTATGCTAAACTTAAACTAAAGCACACAAAATTATTTATCCATAGATTAAGAATATAGCTATCAAAATCTTGGAAACAACCCAGGTGTCCATCAACTGGAGACTGGATAAAAAGCTGTGGTTCTTCTACAGAATGGAGTATTACTCTACCATAAAAAATGATGTTTGAATCATTTATTCTTAAATGGACATACCTTGAGGACATCATCATAAGTGAAATAAATAGGTCATAGACGTATAAATATCTTATCTTTTCTCTAGTATGAGAAAATAAAGATGTAAATGAGTTCTAGAATGTAGCTATATATTGTAAAATAGAAAATACTCAAGATGAAATGGGGTGAAAGGGGAAAAATAATGAGATTATAACAAGAAAGGAAACAAAGTTTATGTATATAGGGGGTGGGGGTGGTAGGGTGGGTAGGGCTATGGGAAAAAATGAGAATTATCTTGTGTAATATACTGGTACAAATTCTCATTGTGGAGTGCAATCATGATGTGTATATATAATGTACCAATAAAGATTTCAATTTAAAAAGAAGAATATAGCTATAATCCAATAATAACCACAATCTAAATCATTTGCAAAATAGGCTTTTCTTAATAGTTGTTTCAATTACAGGTAATTTGAATAAGAGTATTTGCTAGCATTCTACTCTCTGGTAGCCCGACATACTGTTTTTGGGTTATGTGGAAAATGTTGTTTATTAAAGTCTTGAGAAAATGCATTAAAAATCTAGCAGAAATATATTTTTATTTCCTTCCATAATTAGGGAAATATAATCACCAGAGTTTACAGGAAATCTTAAAAAAACTCAAGCTTAAAATTCCTAATGGGAAATGTGTCATAGAATTAATTTAAAATAGGTCAGAACTCCTTTCTCCTGGGGGCAAGAAAAATATGAATGATAGCGTAAAAGCCATTTTCCATTTCCAACTTCAAAGTTCTAACTTTAATGCCCACCCAAAAGTAACTTTTTGGTTAAGTATCCCGTTTTCTTCATATATTTTGAAAATATTAAAATGTTATTAATGTGACCTCCTGAATTGCTAGCATATCTGATTATTTTTGTTTTTTACTCCAGTGACTTCCAATAGGAAATTTAAATGCCCACTGAGGCAAGAAGAGGAAACATTTAGAGAACCGTGTCTGGCAGTTGATTGATTATAGTGGCCAAAGCTAAAAGTCCTAAATTAAGGGATATACATTTGTTCAGCCATTCATCTAAACAAAGAAAAAATCTATAGCAGAAAAAAAAAAACATTTTAATTCAAAAAAATAGATACAGATTCTTCAAAGAATGATTTGAAAGTAAAACGCTGACAAAAGTAGTTGTTTTCTCAAGATTAAAGCAGTTCAATGATGCTACATTTTATTTTTAAAATCTGTTCATTTTTGAACTTTCAAAGGTGAACTTACTTTTATTTAACATTTTAATAAACCGAAGAGACAATATCTCCTTAATAATGAGAGGTTTCCATTTGCCCTCTTTGATCTAAGATAGTGAATTTTATAATCAATAAGATTGAGCAATGGACTGCTGCAGTCAGAGGCATCAGAATTGTTCCAGATGATTTTGCTAGTGTTTTGAATGATACTGACTTTTAGATTAGCAGCGTGAGACACATACATTTCCCCGCCTGAGGTGGGCAAGCCTTATCCAAGCTGAAGGCCTGAGCAGAACAGAACGTTGACCTTCCCACGAGTGACAGGGAATTCCTCCCGTCTGACAGTCTTCTTGGATAAACTGTCCCCAGAGTCTTCTAATTACTTCAGGCTGTTGTACCTTTGATTTGCAGAAGTTAGACTTGGTAGCTTCTGCTAGTGTATGACCAAGTCCCTTTTCTACATGTGTGCTCAGCTCTAGTTCTCTGCAGAACACTGAGGAATTTAGCTTTCCTAAAATCAGGTGTGAGCGTCACTGAAATCTTATCAACGAGATTTGTTAAAGAAGAGGAGGCTGAAGAGCAGCATTTTAGAAATCCTCACAGGAAATATCACCAAGAATTCTGACAAGGTTATAATCCAAGTACAGATGGGATAATTACATATATGTAAACATTAAATCGCATCCCATCAAGATAGCCAATTTTATGTTTTATGTATCAGTTTTAAAAGCAATTAAAAAGTAAACATAAGAAAAATGTACTCAGAATAAAAAATAGACACCCCAAAGAAAATAAAAATATTGAACATACAATGGACTATATACATATAGTATATATATGTATATATATAGAAACAATTACCTTTAGTCAATATTGTTAGTCATTAGTAGAAGACAAATTAGATTAATATGATGCTTTTTATACACATTAAAAAAAACAAATTTAACATGCTTTATTATATCAAGTGTCAATGGAGATGTAAAATGAAATAATCTTTGATATGTTAGTGAGAATGTAAAATTAGATGAATATTGAAATCATATTTTAAAATCTCTTACAAATTAAAAATCCATCTATTTATCACATGATCCAGTTATTAAATTCTCAAATGATAAATCAAGTGTCAGGGCAGGGGATTTAGCTCAGTGGTTCTGGCACCTGCCTCACAAGCAAAGGTCCTGAGTTTGATTCACAGTACTGAAAGGCAAACCAACAAACAAACAGTAAGAAAAACAGGAAAAAAGCCAGCCTATGTTCATAAAAATATTTGTAATAACATCCTACTAGGTTGTTTATAATAAAAAGCTGATGAAAACAGTGTGGAACAAAATTCATGAGTAAACATATTTTAGAAAAAAATGGAATAATTCTCAGCTACAGTAATGAAAATATATTAACTGGTTTGAAATACTAGTGAAAGGAGACCTAATGTCATGTGTTCTCTCTGTATAGAGTGCTACAGTAATGAAATCTAAACTATGACATTTTTCTCCACAAAGTCTATTAGAAGGTTTGCCTGTAAATTAATATGAAAGACTTTTCAGAAAAGCACAGTGTGGATGATGTTTTCATGAATTCATACCTCTGTCAGAGCTCAGTGGTCTGGATCCATTCAATGGGTTGATTTTGTGTAATATCATTTTAACTCAGTAGTCACTGTTTTAAATGACCACCAGAGTGGCAAACCATTTGATACCATATTTAACAAAACGTTCTCATAATTTATTATTGTTCCTTGACCAAAAATTATTTTATCTTATGCTTTCACACATTTTTATTCAAAATAAATTTCTTTAAATTTGTGTCTACTTGAGGAGTAAAAGAAATTTAAAATGTTCCAACATTATAAGTGTATCAAATGACATGTATATGAATGTCAGAATTAGTCTTGTTACAAATTAGAAAATATACATAATTACATATATTTCAGAACATCTTTTGAACATATAGTGAGATATAGACCACAAGAATCTATTGCTTTTTTAACCCCATCTAATATATATATATATATTAGATGTATGTATATATATATATATATATATATATATACATACATACATGTACATAATAGTCCCCAAATCCTTTATAGTTTGTTATACAAGTGTAATTCCTATCCTTCCCACATTTATCATTTCTTTTAAGATACATGGGATTCTCATACATTTAACTTTATAAACTCTGAATTTTTAATTCACTATTTAAGGAGAAGCCATTTAGAGATTGCATTTCATCTCTTTGAGTGTTATCTCAGTTATTTTATAACAAACTTAAATGTGTAGACAGCTCAGATATATATTTCTATATCGTTCTGATAAATACTTGAAGTTATATGCTGATATCAAAATACTTGTGTGAAGCAGACAGAAATCATGAGTACAGAATAGATTGCAATGCCAATCAGGTACCTGTGTTTGAATAGTGATGCCTGTCATGTTCACTGTACTGTATTCAGCTGGTGGAAGTTAATCTATGGGGAAGGAGTCCAAGTGTCAACACAGTGTGTCTGTAGTTAGATAATAAAGCACGGGTGGAGGGATCGGTGGGCAGCCTTCCAGTCCTGAGTCTGTCTCCCACCTGCTTCTTGTGTTTGTTTTATGTGCTCGCTGGTTTACATACTGTCATGTCCAGGAAATCCAGACTGCCCCAGTAATTCAACTGGCAATGTTAACTTCTTGATTTAGTTCAAGAAATTCCCATGAAAATGCACAAATTTCTCACATACTGTACAGTCTATTGCCAGGACATAAAATTAGTTCTGTGCCAGTCAGTTCTGTGTGATTAGTTCTGTGCCTGTTTCTCCTCAAAACTGTCCTTTCCAAGGGCACTCACGGATATTGACTCTCCCGTGACATATATTTTATTTAGTGGTCCTAACCCTAAAGCTCTGTAGGTCTGAGCTGGCAAATGCAGTTTGAGTACACATGTTGTTTATATGAAATCATTTGGGGGAGAGGAGAGACTCATACATATTTTATTTATTTTTTTTAGGTTTTTTTGTTTGTTTGTTTGTTTGTTTTTTTGAGATAGGGTTTCGCTTTGTGGTTCAGGCTGGCCCTGAGCTCCGCCTCAAACTCATCACAGCAATCCTCCTGCCTCTGCCTCCCGAGTGCTGGGATTACAGGTGTGAGCCACCACGCCCGGCACTGTGGGACGTGGTAGTGGTTGCTGCTGGGCGTGAGTCTCCACACCCAGTATAGGTATGTGGATATGGAGGATCGAATCCAGGCCCTTGCACTTGCAAGACAGGCACTGGAACCATTAAGCTAAATCCCTGGCCCGACTCATACCTATTTTAAAAGTAGTATAATAGCTTAATATCAAGGAAGCAGGTTATTCATACTTTCTCAACTAAATGATTTATTTAAGTATTACAAGCTACCAAGAGATGGAGAACACGAATAGGAAGAGATCAAAAAATGAATTAGAGATGTGTCACGTTCATGTATCAACTTTCTGTGAAGAATAAAATCACTCTTTATTACAAACAATACTATCAAAATAAAATTAAAAATGTTACAAGGAACAAACTCCAAAGGCTATTAATATTTTATTAGCAAATGTTATAATTTTGTGTTCATGGCAGTTGTTTCTGTATATTATGATGCTATATTTGAGATTATTAAATAATTCACACTTGTCATAATAGTTCATGAAACCATTTATTTGTCTATAAATTAAATGGCAGTATCAATACCACTCTCAAAGAAAATAAGAAATCAACATTAAGAAAATATTCAATATGTGCTTGAATATAGACATGGGTTATACCTTAAATTTAATGTGGAAAAAAACTCCTTTAAACTAGAAGCAAAATTATGGTGAAATTTCTAAAATAGTTAGTTTCAGAAAGGAAAGAAAAAATTCAAATAGTTTCACCCTAGTCATGTCTCACAGTGATGTTTGACTTATTGACACTAAAAGGACACTCGTAATGTAGTACACTTTAATGTTGAGCTCCACAGATGGAAATATGAGTAAAACATAATAAGTGTAACTTTAAGATTCATTTGAGTAGTGAAATATTAGTGGGCAATTTTAGCATCATATGATAAGATAAGGTCTAGAGTGGAGTCAAATATTTCCTAGAGACTAATTCAGTGAGATGTTTTTACATTTCAGTAGAATATTTTTAATGAAAGGCAAAGTATAGTTCAGGTAAAAAAAATAAAGACCACTATAAAGTAAAGGATAATTATTTAGAGTGGCAACAGATAATATCAGGACATGTTAGTACCATCATTAGAGGATTTTACTGTTGCATTTTCTCTTGGAGTAAACCCTCAATACATACAGTTGTCTTCACTTTGACTAAATAATTTCAATCTACTCTTCTATTAGAGAAGACATTTCTTCTTCACTGTCAAACACTAATGTCTGAAAATAATTTACAAGTCAAGGTAATATTTGTTAAAAATGAAACCAATTCACAATTTTGTATTAAATTTCTAATTGTTCAGCTGAATATCTATGCTCAAAGATACTTTATCCCCAAAAAAGTACTTGGAGAATGGGGCAGCAGCTAAGAATCACTCTCTGAGCGAACTATTGCCGTCTGCCTGCTGAATGGAAAGGGAAGGAGTTGTCAAAAACCTTTAGAGTTACTGTCAGTCTTACACTGTCGTGCTTGAAAAATGGGAAGAGGAACATGATTTTGCTGAAATTCAGGGCCACCAACTGTGGGATGCATACTTCTCCTCATTAATATCTGACATATGCATCTACTTTGAGAGGTTTGTCTTGGGTTTCTTATCAGAGAAAAAAATTGCTTTACATATATTGTTCATCACCTTTACTTAAAACAAGGCACATAATTGTTTATCGAATTGATGTCTGTCAAGAAAATATTTTCCTCACTGAAAATCACAGAAGTGGGCTACTGAGTGATGAATGACTTGTAAAACTATTTGCCATTAACTGTTAATATAAATTAAAAATATGTAAATAGACATCTCATTTGCATATACTGAAAAGATATCATAAATTCTCTTGACATTTACATCATTTTAGTTTCCCCCTTGATGTTAAAATGATACAGATGAAAGATACATAGAAGAGGATCACAGCTTTTGAGAACACTTGCATGTATTGTGCAAAACCAGTAGGGATTAACTGGACTTGTAAATGAAACAGAATGTTCAGTTTCTAATATAACGACATCATAAATGCCACTGTAATCAAATGATCAATTTTAATTTTGATGATTTTTCATTTTATAAGTGAGGATCATGACTTATAAATTTAGGCGCATAGATGTATTGATGTTTGAAAACCTTGCACGCTTTAAAATTTTCCAAAATATCCTGATTCCTATGAAGTCTACATTTATCACTTTAGCGTCTCTGCTTTTCATACTACAATTTTAATATTTTCTTCCTCAGTATGACTTAGTACTGCCCTTCAGTGTCTATGAGTAGCTATTGCATGCAGAGGACAATATATACCTTTTTATCTCTAGTACATAAGTTATAAGTATACAGCATCACTTATTTTTTCCTAAATTTGTTTAAGCATTAGAGGACATTTATTCAGCATTGGTAAAACTAAAATTGAAAGCATTATTAACAGCTGTATGTCTACTACTCTTTCACTATATATCAGTCAAAATATAGTGGACTTTAAAAGATAAAATAACTTCATAACCAAAATAGCATTTTGTGAGAAAGGCATGCACAGTACCTTGCCTACGAATCTAGGGCAGTGCCCAGCATACAGGTGATACAAACCATGTGAGAGTGAAATTACAAAACACACATAAAAAAAAAAAAAACACATTGTTCTTCTTTGTGTGGCAACCATCTTCTAAAATGAGTAAAATGTCAAACAAAATTGAAAGATATTTTAAAGTTCTCTTGGCTTTTTGTTGAAAATCAGAAACCATAGTTATGTTGGAATAGTTGAGTAATGTTAAACTTTCACATTTCTTTTAATATATACAGTGGCTTAAACATGAGAAACTAACAACAGAGGTAAATAATGCATATTGGCTCATCAAAAATGGATAGAATGTTTAGCTGGTACCAATAAGCAGTTTTATATACAAAGGTGCCTGTAAAATCTAGGAAAAGTGCCCACTGAAAGCCATTAATGAATATGGAAACTGTTCGGCTCCTGTAGTAAAACCAACTTTTATGGAGCTGTGAGAAGACTATTACAGGTTAAAGTCTTAGTATGTGAACTTCTGGGCTTAAAGTTTAGGAAAACAGCAGAAGTTCAAAGCCAGCTGCTTGATGAAGGACTTCCCTAGCAACATAATTACCTATATTTTCTAATGAACAGCGTATGTCCCATTGAGTGCGAAGCATCTGGCTGTAATGTGACATTACACCTACAAAGTGATCAGCCCGCAGCCTGTGTGTTATAGAACCATAAGAGAGAGTGGCCTGATGCGTAGCTACCAAATAGCCTGACTATTTCAACTAAAGCATATTGTCTCACATTACTCTTTTAAAATGTGCATTTTAAATATTCAAATTAAGAGTGAAAGTGGTAACTTGGATGGAAATTGTTTCCTTTGGTTTTTATGTTGAAAATTAAACAAATGTGATAAAATAGGCAAGAAACCAGTTACACAGTTTGCTATTATAAAATTCAGTGATCCTTAAATTTGTCTACACCCACCACATTTTAAGAGTCAATTCACACCAGCTACAGTGGAATATGATAAACAAAACAAAAATTTTTAAGTGTTAGTGAAAATGGAAGAAACTGGAACATTGATATGTGATTGGTTGGAGTGTGAAACAATCCAGTGCCTTTGGAAGATAATAACCGGTTTTTAATATGTCAAAGTGTTACAGCTGTCCATTATACTCTGAAGTATATTCCATAGGGGGGAAAAGAGTATATGCACCACAAAGCTTAAATATGAATATTCATACCAATGTAACCAACAATGTAAATTGCTCCACTGTCAATTAACCACTGAAACAAAAACAAAATGTGATTCAGTCATAAATGGATTAATAGGTGAAAGGACAGTGGTAGAAATTATTAAGGAATATAAAAATGGATGGAAAATAACAGTATACTAAATTGCAAAAAGCCATTTGCTTTTACATGGTACACAAAAGAAACATTCAGAAAGGACAAAGCTATATGATGCCCTGGTGGTAACTGGGAACAAAGAAAGATAGCCAGTGAACAACAATATTTTCTTTGAAGTAATGGAAATGATCTAAATTTAGATAATGAGGCTAGTAGCACAGCACGGTAAATTTACTGTTAATGAAATTCTGAAGTTAAATGAGAAAAGTATACAGTATATAACATATTTCAGTGAATTATTAAAAATATATATACTATTTATTTATTTATTTTTGGTTTTTTGAGACAGGGTCTCGCTTTGTAGTTCAGGCTGGCCCTGAGCTCAGCCTCAAACTCACATCACAGCAATCCTCCTGCCTCTGCCTCCCGAGTGCTGGAATTACAGGCACCAGCCACTATGTCCAGCACTGTGGCATGTGGTACTGATTGCTGCTGGGGTGAGTCTCCATGCCCAGTATTGTATGTCGTTACCAGGGATCGAACCCGGGCCCTTGTGCTTGCAAGACAGGTGCCAGAACCACTGAGCTAAATCCCTGGCCCTAAAAATATATTTTTAAACTATTTCACCATGAATTTCTTATTTCTATGTATTTTGGAAGAATAATAGCAGCCATTTTTTTTTTATAACAGCTTATTTTCTTCTATGATATTTGCTTATGTTTATATGTGTGTGTGTATCTGGTTAAGTACAAAATTTGCCTTGATATATATGCTCGTGTTTCACGATAACCAAGAAAACAGTGATATGATTTTAAATATATGACATCTCTAAGTTTTAACTGATCATTTAATTATGTTAGTAAAAAGTTTAAAGGAACAAATAAGTAAAATATTACCTGCTAGTATAGAAAAACAAAAAATAATAAGCTAAAATTAAAAAAGGGCTAACAAATTTATTTTATAAAGATAGTTACTGCAAGTCAACTGCTTCTAATCATTTAATGTATTACAGTTTGATTTACATGTCACATATTTACAGAAGGTAAGTATATTGTCTACTAATACTTGATTCAGAAGAAATCACTGTAAATAAGCTTATTGTTGTTCAAAGTATTTCTAAAATAAAGTAATATTTTTTTAAGGATTCACAATATAGTCAGTGCCGTCTTCCAGAATTCTCCATCTATCAGCAAAATTTAAAAAAAAATCTAAGGGTAGTATTTTATTCTAACATCAGCTTGTGTTGTTTCAGGTTTAAAATTAGTTAATAATTTGTGTTCTGAGGTATACCAATCACAATGCACCATCCTATGAAGTGACTGATCTTGAAAGTATGCAGATTATCTGATGAACTAATAGGCTTCTGCAAGACAAATTGGTCATTCTTATAATGTTCTTGATAGTTCACCCTATTTCATTTTTAATAACATTCATTCAATATTTGATTTGTTGATAATAAGACACGGATGTAAAATGATGAATCTGATTTACTTGCAGGTGAAAGCTTTATTCATACAGTGATCAAAGCAAATAATTTCTACTTTTAAACCCCTAAGGGAACATAGCTAAGCACCTAATAACATAGCTGTATCTCTTTCAACTTCAATAAGAAAAATGAATTTTGACAAATCTTCACTGTCTGATGTTTTCTGAATGAAGTAAGTTTTAATGGTCTGTATTCATTATGTGGAATGGTTGGTAGCATGGTGTAATTTTTATTCATGTATACAATCTACTTTGCTTGTATCTACCTTCTTCTTTTAAACTTTCTCTATTTCTCCATCTCTTGGTCCTTTTCACAAGTAATTTTGAGCCGATATCAGTTGCTACAAAAGTTGGGAATTTAGTTGACATGGACTATGCGAAGCAATGGTTGAAAAACATTTCTGAAATAGAAAATAGTGTTGGGTAATAACACTCATGATAGTAATTGAATTATTTTCTTCTGAAATAATTCTCCATAGTAAACATGAACATTCAAAGTCTCAATGAAATAATTATGAACAGGCTGACATATTTTGGATACAAACTCCAGTGGAAAAATAATATTAAGCATTTCATCTTTCCTGCCATACATTTTATATTTTGACATTGCTTTCAACTTCAAATTTCGAAGAAAAAAAATGAAGCAAAACATAAAAAATGACCCAGTTTAAAGGTGTATAAAAATACTGTCTTCTAAGTAAGAATGTTGATAACTAGATAAAGAATTGAACATTTTTCAATTTATATCTAAATTTATATCTAATTTATATCTAAAATTATAATTTCTAGGTAATTATTGAAAATTGAAATTACCTCAATGCAATTGCATAATATATTGTGTACCCTTCCTATTGTTTTTTTCTATCAGGAAAAATTTGGAATTTAGAATATATTGATTCAATTTGGTATTTTTAACAGGTTTCATATGCTTTAACCATAATTTTTGGAAATGGAAATAATATCTATTTTTAAAACATCGGTCTGATTATTTTATCAATTTTTAAAAGACCACAAAAATACTTAAAATGATACTAAAGATTTCAAATATTTTTAAAATACTATTGTGAACAATTGATACTTTATGAAACATAGTAATTTGTTTAAATTCTTACTGGCTATTTTTGTGGGATGAAGAGTTTTAGATATAAAGTTTTATTTTTGAGCATTTTCTCTTCTTTCTGCTTTCTGAAGCAGACTGCAAAAAAGTTAATGATAATTCCTTTTAAACATTTTGTCAAATTCTCCAGTAGAAATAACCTTGATGGGAGGTTTTGTTTTGCCGGATTTTGTTGTATGCTAAATGTTTCAAGTGCTCATTCTATTTGAGATTTCCTTGCTTTTTATTTTTTAGAGAATTAGACTAGAATTCTTTCTTTTAAATAACGTTTCCTTGACTCTCTCTTTAATTCCTGGTATTAAGGATTTGTTTCAGTCAGTTTGCAACATTTCCAGCGTTACTAATTTAAATTCTATAACACTATTTCCATATTGTTAATTTCATTGTAATAAATCAAGTCAGTGTTATAAATTTTCATTTTCACTTCATTCGTGCATTCTCTATTGTCAATTTCACTTTTTCTGCCTTTATTTAATTTTTCCATTGCTATGTGTTGATTTTCTTCCCTTTGTTGTTTCTTAAAGAGTAGAATGTAGATTACTGATTTGATGCCTCCCTAGGATTTTACAGTAAGCGCTAAGTGCACAGATTGTCAAACTGACATTGCTGTAGTTCTAGCTGTATTCCAAAGAGATGCATCATGTTTTCATTGGAATTCTCCTCTATGAACTTTGTAGTTTGAGTTTTGATCCTTGCCCCATCAAATTATCCAGCAGAGTGTAGAAAAATGCTAAGTGATCTGGGTATTGTCTGGTTTGTTTCTATTTTTTTATTAAACAGTATGAGTGATTTCTTTAGGGTAAAAAAGGCCTACTTTGTATTTTTTAATTATTTAAACTTTTCGAGATCTCTCGTATGACCTACGATATCATTTATCTTGATGAACATTCTATAAGGACTTGAAAAGGAATATATTTATTCTTACTTCTGTTCTGTAGTTGTATAATCTGTAGTTACAGAATTAGAAGAAGCAAAAAGGAAACAGATACAATTCTCCTCACTAAGATTCAAGGTTTAGCACAAGTTTCGTTGGTGAAGATCACACCTTTAGAGTGTGAAGGTTGACAACTCTGTAGAATAAAAAGTGCATTAAGGTTTGTACAATATGGATCAAGCATGGCTCTGATTTATATCCAGCATCTAGTACTTTTGTCAATCTCTTTGTCCTTTTTCTTCTCTCAATGAATTTTAATTCAGTTGTATAAGAGGATAAGGTAACATATTTATCTGTAAATAATAGAATTCTAGTGAAATTTTTACAAACATGATGGATTGCATCTGGCATAGCACACTTAGCTTTCAAAACTTGTCGTCCTGGTTGAATGTTCTATTTGTAAAATAAATAATGATCCATGAATAGATACATCACATATTTTAACTGGATGCTGGATGTTTTTATTACCACTCGATTTCAGTCTCTTGAACCTCCTTACTGATTTAAGAACACATTATACCAAAGCCTCGGTAACCCTTACTCAGTGAAAAGATCACAATTACTTCCCAGGCAAGGATGTTATAGTCACGTTTTAAACCCATTAAAGTGACTGATACAAATGAACTTAAGGGCTCAATTGTATTTGTTTACTGGGTAAGTTCATTTTATGGGAATAAAGAAGTTTACATTTGGATTTCTCACATCAGAGAGACTCGTTTTGCAGAAGTAAATGTGTATTTTCATACTGTTTTCCTCAGCGATTATCATTTCTTATTAAGCAACTCAGTGAAACTCTTCCCATTTATAAAGGTTATCTGACAATTAATGTGAGCATTCGACATGTGTTGAATGTGTTCATGAAAATTGTCACTGACACAGCATTTCTGAGAAGCTGTAAATCACCAGGCACAAGAAAACTGATTAGTCATCAGGACAGAAAGAACACTGGAGAATTACTTTCCTTTGAGTATCATTTAAAAATGAAACAGATGAATTCATACAGGTTAATATTATTGAGTATAAGAAAGCAAAGAAAAAGACGGCAATTCTGCCAGTTACTGCTTCCACATTTTCTTCAGTATTTGCCTTCACAATTCTGGAGAAGCCACTAAGAAAGACACACTAAAGGTCACCTTCGGCAGGAAGAACTGCCCTTTAGTTTCTCTTCAGAGGCACGATGCTATCAAATCCAATACACAGGGAAGAGGTGCATCACAGAATTACTGTGGTATTTCATAAATAAAATCTGAAAATTGCTTTTTGAGAGGCAACTAAGAGAGGAAGTCACTTCATTTTCTTCTTACTTTAAAATTATTATTATTGTTATTATTTGTTTTCCAATTGCTTCTAAAATGTCAAACCCAGGGAGCAGTTGATAACATTTTTTGAGATGTACGGATGCCATGTAGCATGGTATTGAATATGGCACAAATTAACTGTAAAATTTAGTTTATTTCTGAGGGACCCACCAGAACATTTTTTCATGTCAAAATGAGATGGACTTCTATGAAACATTTAACAATAATAACATATATTTTCTTTAACAGCACAACAAGAAATAAACACAAAGGATTTAACTTTCTGTGCTGAACAAAGTGTTAATACTTCAGTTTTGAATCATTGCTTACAACTGTCTTGAGAGCTAAATTTGGAGTGGCGGGATCTTTACATCAAAGGTATTATGAGTCACTTATGATCAACTTTAAAAGCCAATCAAAGAGACAAAGCCGGGCTGGGGATTTAGCCCAGTGGTTCCAGTGCCTGTTTTACAAGTGCAAAGGCCTAGGTTCAATCCTCAGGTAACCGGTAGAGACTCACACCCATCAGCAATCAGAAGTACATACCACATTGCCGGGCATGGTGGCTCACGCCTGTCATCCCAGCACTCGGGAGGCAGAGGCAGGAGGACTGCTGTGATATGAGTTTGAGGATAAGCTCAGGGAAAAAAGAGGCAAAGCCAATTTTTACATTTTCACTACACTACTACAAGCAGCAAAGGCCTAATTTAGAGTAGATAAATGGGTAAACTATCTTTCTGACATCATCTTACTTTTCTGTGGTTTTTGAATGTCTGATGTCTAATCATTATCTTTGCATCTTTTTAGAGATTTCATGTCAGTGTCACTCTCCAGGAAATTCTGTCAGTATTTACTAATCACTCAGGAGTTGTATGAATGCTATTTTGTTATAATCTTTATAACACCAAGTGCATTTTTATTACTTTGTACAATATTATAATTATTAGATTAATGTCAGTCTTTTTACTGTGCTGAAAGCACTTTGAAAAGACTCAGTTCTTTTTGCCATTATATTTCCCATTACCAAGAATACATCAACCATACAAAATAGTATTGATATTAATATATGAATTATTCACCTTTTATTTAAAATAAAAACTCTATGCTCAGAGATGGAATTTACTTTAAAGATATATTACCTTTACTTTTTGTTGAAATATTCCAATAGGTGACCTTAGAAATATTATCACCTTTGAAAAAAAGTTGGGGCTGTATTTTTGTGTCTCTGAAAAGTTATGTAGAGATCAGTATATTTATATTTTAGACTAAATGAAAAAGAAATAGAAAGCCATGGTAATTTTCATAAATTAGTTGCTTACTGTAAGCATATAGCTGTACAAGAGCAAATATAATCAAAGTGATTAGCTTTATATTAGAAATAAGCAAATGCAGTTGCAGATAATAATGCATGAAAGAGAACAGTGAGTACTAATGAATTATTAGAAGACCAGTGCATGGAATAGGCATCTTTAATTGGTATATGCAATTGGCTCATCTTCAAATGATCCACACTTATCCAACACACAGGTTGGTAAATGAAGTGAAAAGAAGAGATTGGAAAGTTTTTGAATTTGGCTAAATATTTAAATCAGCAGAATTTGGGTACAGAGGAAGGAGGTACACAGAGTCCTTTATGGGTGTAGGGGGTAGAGATACACAGGAGAGGTACACATCAGGCTGCACATATACTTTCAGTTTTTTCCACTGCTTATCATTTTTGTAATTACCACTCCAGTTGTAATTCTAGAACATTACTAAGATTTAAAAGCCTGTATTGTAAAAGTCATTCAAGAATTCTTCCTAATTAGTAGTAGATATCCTGGATTATTTATATATATTTTAATTATTTCTGTTATTCCTTATGATGATATTTTTGTAGTTATACAAAAGTAATTGATTTATTCTTTCTGTCCATGTGTTCACACCTTGTGTCTTTGTCTATTATTTTATTTATTCTTCCTCATATTTATATCTATCAAGATCTTAATGTCGGAATGTGTGAATGTGTAAATCAATCAATGTAGAAACATATTGTTATTACTGAAGTTCTGTTACGTAAATTTATGACATTTTAAAGTATCAGCAGAATATTATGTGAGTGTGTGTGTGTGTTGCTGTGCATAATATATCACAGTGTGTAACTATTTCATCTTTCTGTTATGTCATGAATCTTGAAATGTAGCATAGAAGTAAATTTCATTCCTTGGTAAATAAGTTTAGTGTGTTATTAAGTTGTATATTTTGTGTACTAAGGTCTCTGCTACTTAAATAGTCTACTAAAATTTAATTGTGTTATATAAGTTCTTCTTTTAAAATTAAATACTATGAGGTTCTAGAGAAAATTAAAAAATAGCTTCAATTCAAATTTCTATAAGTCACACTGAGACTTGATTCCCTTTTCCTGTGTTATGAGATCTGAGCTATTTTACCTACTTTTTATAGTCTTTAAAGTAGTGGCCCTCAGAATAAAATAATTTAATTTTGTTCACACAATTTTAGCAGTCAATATTTTAGTCATTGAATATAATGAATCTGTGCAAGAACTCATAAAAGATATTAAAATGTAAATTATTTGGAAAATATTTTAAAGGATGTACAAACATTTGTACTTGATCAAACTTTAACCATTACAAAAGCAAGTAAATCAATGAAATCTTCACTCTTAAAATTAAAAATTCTTGAACTTTATCTTTATTATTTCCATATTAAAATGAGCCTGATAATCAGTATTTAAACATAAATACCAAGTGGTAGTTATCTTAGTAGTTCTAAGTATGCATTAAGAACCACTGTTTTAGAATTAGAACATTATGAAGACAGCCTTCTCTTTACTAAAGATATGCAAATACTGGGCCGGGGGGAGTTAGCTCAGTGGTTCTGGCGCCTGTCTTGCAAGCGCAAGGACCCGGGTTCGATTCCCCGGTAACCACATAACAATACTGGGTGTGGAGACCCACACCCAGCAGCAACCAGTACCACATACCACAGTGCCAGGCGTGGTGGCTCACGCCTGTAATCCCAACACTCGGGAGGCAGAGGCAGGAGGATTGTGATGTGAGTTTGAGGCTGAGCTGAGGGCCAGCCTGAACCACAAAGTGAGACCCTGTCTCAAAAAAAAAAACCTAAAAAAAAAAAATATATCTATATCTATATCTATATCTATATCTATATATATATATATATATTCAAATATTCAAGTAAGAAAGAGCCACACTGTTGTGCTACTGAAAATGTCACTTTCTGGAACAGTCACAATGATTCTACAGTTTACAGCCAGACTTCAAATAAAACATACTAAAGAAAAAATAGAACCCATATATTGAAAGAGTATGTCATGCTTTATTTTGCCAGATTGTCATGTTTGACATTGTCTATGTTTGACAGACATGCTTATCTATCTTGATCTCTGAGAGTAACACAGATACTTATCTTCACAAAACTTCAATAGCAGGAATAGATTAAGTTTTGTGAGACACCATAGGAGACATGGATGCGTGAGACACTCCCTTCCCTCATTACTCAGTGAGTAAAAACACATTCTTAAAATTAACTGATACTGTTACTGACAGCCAATGGAATATTAAACTATTTCATTGTCTCTAATGCATAAATTCAATAGATGTAGCAAAACATTAGTGTAAACATATGATAGCCATAATAATGGAGGATATTTTAAATTCTTATGTAAGAATAGAACTCATATGATTATGTCTACCAAGCTATTAACATGCAAGAAATCTATGTAAATTAAGATCATGGCATTTTACTTACATTCTGCAGAGTATAATTTGGAATTATTATTTATGAGAGACTTTTTGATGTTTGCTCTTTCTAAGAAAGTAAAATAAGGATGCCATGTACATCATTTTTCTTTCTTTTAAGTAATGATTGTCTTATATTCTAATATATGATCTCTACTTACAGTTTGGAAAGTAACACAATCATCAGAGAGAAGAAACAACCTACACTAAGTGAGAAAAGTTTAACAATTAGCTTAATATCCAGAATTTATAAGGTCCTCAAAAATGCAAAATTAAAGTAAGTCAATGAATAACTCAATTTGAAAAAGATAAGACAACAAACAAAATTAGATATTTCTGAAAAGAAAATATACATCTCACCAAGAAAGAGAAAATAGACCTTCGAAATTACCCATTTGAAATTTCTCATTCTAATACTATTAACACAAGCTTTTCCTGAAAAATATCGTTTTAAGGTAACATAAAATTAGCAGGAATACAGAATAACATATTATTTCTTATGTTTAAAATTATGAAAGAGCATATGTGTGTGTGTGATGTGTGATGTTTATATAACAATTTCTCTACAGTTCAAAACTACATTTGAAATAATATTTAAAGAAATTACTTTCTATAAATTCTATGCTCAAAATAATCTTACTACTCTTAATTTAAAAATCTTTCTATTATTTGTAAGTAAGCTGTTCATTCTAACACTTTAACACTTTTTTATAGTTTTCTTTTCTTAAGCTATTTGTTTTAACCCTAATTTTCTGTATTATCCCTCTGTATTTCCCTGGAGTCAGTGTTTCCTTTAAAACAGGCTCTAAAATCCCCTAGGAGATCAGTACTTTTGAAGTTTGATTTTCATCCTGATTAGCTGTAGCAAGACTCAAACTGTGATCCCTGTTGAACCATGTGCCACCTTTCCACACCCTGGTGAGTTGAGTTCAGAAGCTACTTGTTAGTTTAGTTAAGTTGCAGTCATACATTTGGCATATGCACATTCTGTGAAATGTATGGTATTCCTAGAAATATAAGTAGGTAAATTAAACCTAATTTGCATTAATACATTCTAAGCAATTATGGCAAGCACTTCTTTCTTTTGAGAACTGATGAGTGGTTAATACAAACATAGCAAAGTTTTCTGTGCTTCAAGTCAAAAATAAGTTACAGGTTACAAAAAATGAAAGTAGCAGTCATTCTTTTTTGGCATCAAAAATAAATAAATAAAAGTTATCCATCTGCCTGCAACAATTTTAATTCTTTCAAAAAGATCAGATAGCTACAAATTAAAACCTCTAGGATATTCATTTTATTTTTAGTTTATATTGCTTTGTAATAACTATTTCCATTCACATACCAACCCATCAGAAAACTAAATATATTTTTCTCGGTATTCGCACAAATTGAACTTTATCCTAACAATGCTTTTTTTTGTTGTTGTTACTTTAAACAATGTATTCAACCAATTTCATTATATGACAGATATTGCTGAACTACTACAAAATGTAGTTGACCTTTTATTTTAGACATTAATTATTTGTAGTTTAGACTTCATTTTATTTAAAATCTTATCTTCTAGATTTATGCTATTTTACTAATATAAAGTCAAAGTTGTCATAATGAATGTATATAATTATTTAAAATATTATTATGTTTAACTTTTGTTGCCAAGAAAATTTATGGCTATTGTGACCACCTATGTTTCTACATGAAATATATAATGTACATTTTAAACTACAGCATAAATGCATTCTCAAAGTAAATAGTGATTTTATTTTTACATATAAAGATAAAACTTTGAATGCCTATGTGTTAATTGTCCACTATTTTGCCTGGATTGATTGTTTTCAAATGCATCTGTGCACATAAATTATATTTAATGAAAAGTAAAAGCCACAATTGATCCAATCACCTTGCTTAGTCTGTATGGGGCACTTTGGATTAAAGCAGAATTTTAAAATTCAATTAAATACAGCAGTTTTGAATACTTTAAGTTTAATGTTTACACAATGTCCTACATAGGGTTTTGAGATTTCCTTCTATCAGTGTTGAAATTATTCACTGATTTTCTTTGTTTAGTCATATTTAATTCTGGACAGAAATCGGATATTGTTTGTTAATGATGTATAAAACTTTATTCAAATAATTACAAATTTAATAGGTTCTAAAAACTATAAAATGTTCATATATAATAGGAACTATATGAACATAAATGTTCTCTATAATACCCTTCATATCTTTTTAAGAGTTTTTAAAATGTAAAACAAACATCTCAAAATTGTTAATAGGTGTCAACTATATGAAAGATTGTCAAAATGCTTTAATTTTTCTGATTTTGAAAAAAATATTGAATAATATTCAGTAACTGCAAGTCAATGTTGCAAATAAAATTGTTATGCCCAGATCTTGAGGTCCCCAAAGAACACCAGGAGCCATCTCCAATGCAAGCAACATGCGGGTTCATTCAAGCTGAAGCAGGGACTGCCAGTATCTCAGGTTTTTATAGTGGATGTAAGGGAGGGGCAGGGGTTGCATGGCGTGGGGTTGTCAGATAAGCTGAATTTTTGAAAAGAGTACTAGGCCTTGGCTAGCTTGTGTACTCACTGTTTTAAGAGAAAGTAATCTAATTAGGACACAGAAGCTTAACTGCCTGTGGTTTCATCTAAAATCTTTAGGTTTAGCCTTATTAGGTAATAGAAGCCTCGCTGCTCTGCTTCTAGGACCTTGTCAGTGGCATGAGCCTAGAATGAGGGTTACTCCTGTCTTCTTTAATCACCTGGGAGGGGGACTTTAATTCAGGTCCTGGCCTTTTTCAAAATGGAGTTAAGTTAGTCAGCCTGGGCTCTACATCCCCCCCCCCTTCTTATGTGACTATCGAGGTTGAATCATGGGTCCCGGGGGAGAGGATAACTCTATTAAGTTTTCTGGAACTAGCAGGTTTGGGGTCTTAAGTACCATTAATGGCACCAACTTGACACTTTTTGTTTGTTTTAAATAAAGGTGACTAGCTTATTGACTACAATTTTATGTTAATGGAAATATTTTGCATTAAATGTTTACCAGTCTCAAAACTGATTTAATACCATCAAATTAGAAAAAGCATTATAGAACAACTTTTATTCTGAAGAATTTGCTAAAGAAGAAAAAAAAACTTTTGGAAAAATTTAAAAATCTATCTGGTAATAATTACTGTCCAAAATCATTATTTATCTTTCTGCTTGAATCATTTACAGAATAGAAGTAACTACCATATACTAAGGATTATACTCATTAGTCTTTCACTTTACATGTGGCTACTTGTCACCAGACTTTTCTCATAGGTTTTAGGAATAGATAGAAGTAAGTCACAGAAGCAAAGGCAGGCAAATTCCTTGCTTATTGACTTCTGCCTTCTTCCCATATCCTTGTGTTTTCTTCATTTCCATGAAAACCTAGAGCAAGGACTCTGGTGTTATGTTGTTCTAAATATGTCCATCCTCTTAGAGCAGAGTTATTTAACACTGATTATTTTCTTAAAATACCTACTTCATTAATAGCTATGGCTTCAATGTAAGAATTGTGGGGTCCATGAGAATTATGTATTATCTATCTAATACCCACAGCCAGCTAGTATATGTCAAGCTGTGTGAAATGTTGAAAATACATAAGGTTGTAAATACATAATGTTGTAAATATTCTGATTCTTTTAAGTTTATACTGTTGTAAATATGACAGATTCAATGTGATAAGTAATAACAGTAACGTAAATTTCTGATTAAGTTGAACATCTGGAGAATTGTCTCCACACAGACTTTGAAAGAAATGAGCTTGGAAAATTTCAAATTTGAAAGCATTTAAGGAAGAAGACTGAGTAGGTCAAAGAGGCTTTATTGGGCCAAATGACACAGAATCACATAGCTTGTGGAAAAAAATTTTACATTTTTGCTAAGTCCCTTGGTGGCACTTTAGAAAGTGTACATGATGTACATAGCATATTCTGATTCACACTCTAAGCAGAATTTTTATTTTCATATCAGAATGAATTTGAAAGTTTTAGAAGAAGTTTTAGAGTCCAGTCAGTTAGTTGTGATATAGATCCCACAGTGAGTTATTTTTAGTGTTTGAAGAAGTAAAATCAAATCAGACATATTGTATATAGAAAATGGGATAGGTACAACCAAAACAACACCTAAGTCTGTTTTCATGAACAGCTCTAGTGTGGATGCAAATTCTCTTTCCCTATACTGGGAACAGTAGCCAAAAACCAGATTTATGTAAAAGATAAAAACTAGACAGCTTTGGTAAAAATTTTTTCCCACATTGTTGGTTGTCTTTTTGCTCTGTTGGTGGTTTTCTTTGCTGTGCAGAAGCTTTTTAAAAGAATGAGGTCCCATTTGTTTATTTCTTCCGCCAATTATTGTGCTATAGAAGTTTTGTTCATGAAGTCTTTCCCTAAGCCAGTGTCTTCGAGAGTTTTACCTAACCTTTTTTGCAACAGGTTTAGAGTGTCTGTTTTAATATTTAGGTTTCTTATTCACTTTAATTTTAGCTTGGTACATGGTGAAAGAGTTAGATCCAGTTTTAGTCTTTGGCAAGTTAAAGCCTAGTTTTTCTAGCACCATTTGTTAAAGAGGCTATCTTTCCTCCACTGAGGATTTTTGGCTCTTTTGTCAAAGATGAGGTGGCTTAGTGTATCTGGACTAGTTTCTGGATCTTCTAGTCTACTCCATTGATCCTCAGGTCTGTTACTTTGCCAGTACCATGCAGTGTTTAATCTCAAAGACACTGGCTTAGTGAAAGACTTCATGAACAAAACTTCTATAGCACAGGAATTAGCGGAAGAAATAAACAAATGGGACCTCATTCCTTTCAAAAGCTTCTGCACAGCAAAGGAAACCACCAAACAGAGCAAAAAGGCAGCCAACAATGTGGGAAAAAATCTTTACCAGCTGCTCCTCAGACAAAGGGCTACTATCTAGAATATATAAAGAGCTCAAAAAAATCAGCCCACCCAAATTTAAAGACCCAATTCAAAAATGGGCATCTGAAATGAACAGATATTTTTCAGAGGAAGAAGAGCAGCTAAGAAGCATATGAAGACATGCTCAACATCATTAGTCATTCGAGAGATGCAGATGAAAACAACATTGAGATTTAATCTCACTCCACATAGAATGGCTGCCATTTCAGATTCAGCCAACAGCAAATGTTGGCGAGGCTGCGGAGAAGAAGAAACCCTTCTCTATTGTTGGTGGGACTGTAGACTCGTACAACCCCTGTGGAGATCAGTTTGGAGATTTCTCAAAAAGCTAAGATTGGAGGTCCCATTTGGCCCTGCCATTGCCATGCTAGGTATATACACACAAGAATTAAAAGACTCATATCACAGTGATATATGTGCACCCATGTTTATAGCAGCCCAATTGTGATTGCTACATCTTAGAAATAACCCAAGTGTCCAACAACTGGAGAATGGATAAAAAAGCTGTGGTTATTTACAGGATGGAGTATTACTCTGCCATAAAAACATGATAGGTTTGAATCATTTATACTTAAATGGACATACCTTGAGGATATCTTCATAAGGGAAATAAATAGGGCACAGATATGTACATATCGCATCTTTTCTCTGGTATGAGAAAATGAAGATGTAAATTAGTCCTAGAATTGTATGTATATATATTGTGAAATAGAAAATGCTCAATGTAAAATAAGGTGAAGGGGGAAAAATGATCAGATTATAACAAAAAAGTAAGGAAACAAATTTTATATATATAGAGGGGCGGTAGGGTGGGTAGGCCTATGGGAAAAAATGAGAATTAAGTTGTGTCTTATACTGGTACAAATCCCCATTATGGAGTGCAATCATGATGTGTGTATGTAATGTACCAATAAAGATAAAAAAAATAGCTTTGAAACCAAAGGCTATTTTGAAATGTGTGCCAAAAATCTTAAACACACAATTTAGACTATGACAAACAGATAGGACAAAGAAGTGTGATGCAGCAAATAGATTAAGTTGTTTGAAATTTTTCCTTTCTGGTTCTAAAAATAAAATTTATTTGAAAATACTGGGCAATAAATGATAATAAGAAGACTAACTTGCAGGAGAAGAGCACAAATTCAAGGTAAAAAATTTTTTAAAGAGTAAAATGATGAGTTGCTGAATAAAGCATCTATGAAAATCTCTGTGACTAAAATAGCCAAAGCACATCAGAATATGATGTGGACTTCACGTTCTCTTGTGTTAACTTTAGAAGCTCTGTACATAATATTAAAGCAAGTTTACTTGGCACAATTTTCTGTTTTGCCCAGCTGTGAGGATCATAAGCCCCATGCACGCAGGTTATATAGATTAAGTGGATAGTTGTGTTTAACTGTTATTTCTGCCTTAAGGAAAAAAAAAAAAAAGAGTTTCCAAGGAAATGATTATAACTGACACAGGAACAGAGATGGATAAAAACAAAGACCAAAGGGCTTTACAATGAAGACACTTCACCTAATTATTAGAGGCTAACTGTTTCCATGATCTGTCTTCTGCAAGCTGAAGAACCAGGAAAGCTAATTATACAATGCAGCTTAGTAAGATCATTAAAGCCTGGCAACCAGAGTTCTAGTGTCTAAGGGAAGAAATGTAAGACTTCCCTCTCTAGGCACTGGGAACATAGCTCAGTGGTTCCGGCGCCTGTCTTGCAAGCACAAGGGCCCAATTTCGATCCCCGGTAACCACATAATAATACTGGGCATGGAGACTCACCCCAACAGCAACCAGTACCGCATACCACAGTGCCAGGAGTGGTGGCTCAAGCCTATAATCCCAGCACTCGGGAGGCAGAGGCAGGAGGATTGCTGTGATGTGAGTTGGAGGCTGAGCTCAGGGCCAGCCTGAACTACAAAGCGAGACCCTGTCTGAAAAAAAACCTTAAAAAAAAAAAAAAAAGACTTCTCTCTCTAGAGAAAAAGAGAAAGAAGTTTACCCTTCGTGCACCTTTTTGTGGTATCTGGTCTTTCAAATTTTGAAAGATCCCTGCCAATTTTTTTTGAAGGTGTATAATCAGCCTATTAGGAGGACACACCCAAAACTCAATTTCACTTGTGATCTGAGGCCTCCCAAGTGGATATTAGACCTCACAGCCACCTAAAGATTTTCCTGTCTCATGAGTCTACCACGGAATTTGATTAGTTACTTATACAATTGTTTGCTTCTTCTCTGGAGAATGCATGCAATATCTTGTGATTTGATTTAACTGAGACTTTTTGAAAGGTGTAAAAAGGTGAGACAAAAATGTCAGTGTAGAAATTTTTGAAAATGAAGATGATATAACCAGAGAAATGGCTGAATATATTTGAAAGGTGGAAAAACAAATATGGAGAAGAATGAAAGTAATATGATGAAGGCAGTGAGAGGTAGGAGAAACATAAAATCTAAAAAAAAAATTGAGAAAACCTAATATACATTAGATAAATATAAAAGGAAACAAAGAAACCTGTTACTGTGAAGATAGAGTGATAGATTTAGACAAGTGGACATTTTTTTCCTGCCTAATGGAGCAAAGATTGTTTTTATGTGGTTTATAAGATACATTAACGAAATACGGTTAACTCTTTTAGAAGCAAGGACAGACCAGAATATTGTGCAACAGATATTACACATCATCCCCTAACAAAGATGTTTTGAAAAATTTTAAAATAAATGTTGTACCCAAGGCCCAGCTCTTATAACCCAATTTAATATACTACTGTTGCAATACTAGAAAAATATTTTGTTGTTTGCCTTCTTCAACTTTTCACCGACTAGAACTGTTTAGATTTTCAGTGTGAAGAGTCAGTCTGTGTCATCTGGGGGATGGCCGGTTTTATTTCATGTCGAAAATGAGTAATCTGAGGATGACATGTCTTCCTTCATTTGACCTATTCCTTTTTCTTTTTCAAAACCACAGAAATCAAAGGAAATCGTGAAGTTGTCCTTCTCTGTGCTTCTCATTTGCCATCCTAGCACTCACTGTTCAAAACAGTGACCTTGGAATTCTAAAAACTCAAACGATCTTGAAAAAACTTCCTCTGATGTTACAAACATATTTTTAGACCCACAAATCACAGACAGAAAGGAACTAATTGAAAAAATCCAGACTCACTTGTACATCTTTAATAAATTAAATGCCCCTTACTATATTACAGTAAATATAAGTTCTTATCAAAAATCCCCAATGTCCCTTTCTAGTTCTCTAAAAGCACATGCACCCAAATCACGTTGTGTCATGTACTGATACAAACTCTCGATGTTGAATGTGATGATGATATGTATATATAACATACCAATAAAAATTTGATTTTTTAAAAAAACTATATACACCCAAGTCCAACACTGTACAGAGTAAAATTGACTTTCATGAGAATTATAATTCCTCTTCTATTATATATTTCAGCTGTCAGAAAAGTGAATTAATAACCCTTAAGTATAATTTTAAGTGGTAGGCAATAGCTCATCCCATGAAATATCATTAAACATTGTTATAAGAAATGCATTCTTAATTTGAAAGTGCAACAATTACTTGTTTTTTGTTTTGTTTTGTTTTATCTAGCAACTGAATTTATCTCACAAAGCAGTTATGCCCTAGGTTCTAATGAAACGGGTATTGCCAAATAATTGTAGCTCTCCCAGAGCTTACATTTATGTATATAGGTTGATCATTACTTATTGCTGTTCAAAAGACTAGTCAAAGAAATGTCTGAAGAAATATGTAAGTTACTAAATAACCTGCAAATTTTTGTCATGTTCATCAAAAATCAGTAAAATTTATGAACACCTACCAAAACATAATAGGCTAAGCATGATATTAAATGTACTGACAACAATCTTCCTTCAAAGGATACTATACCTGAGTATTTCTTATCATGTTGAAAAGCATGATCATCTGTGACTCAACAAAACAATTAAGTGTACAATTAAAATGTAAATTTGAATGTACTTCTATCAGATATTCAAAACCATATATTAAAATAATAGCCTTCCCAAATGTAAGTGTACACATATGCTCAGCCTAAACTCTACATATGACTACCGTAGAGATCTTGAAGGCTTGATATATTATGCCAAAGATAAAATAGTGAAAAGGTGAGAATTATTTCACATGTAGATTTAATGGAAAAGTTAAGCTGCAGTTATTAAAAACTTTTTTTTTATTACCAATGAAACAGGTAAGGAAACAAAGCAAACTCATCTCAGAAAGGAAGATCATATATGGTAATTCCATTATGGTAAGACAGTAAATTCTCACCAGCAATTCCTCAGGGGAGTAAAGAGAATAAATGTAAATGGACAAGGGTTGCCATAGGTCAGATTGCAAATGATGTGATGACAATCTCGCGATTGCCAGTGGTCTGCAAGTCATTCTGAAAACTGCATCCATCGGACCAGATGGCTTCTTTACACATCTACACCCGTCATACATCTGTATCTAGCTGCTAAAGTAATTTCATCTTCCCAAAGGAACTGACAAAGTGTAACAGGGAAATATCACCAAGACCGAAGGCAAGTAAATCGACTTCATTAGCTCAACAACTAAGCAGTGGCTGTGAAACGATCACATACTGAGTGGAAATGGAAACGGTTCTCATTCGAGAACAGAGGATGTGTGAAGGTAAAGAATGACATCTACTTATTTTAGAATGATTTTTATCTCGAGGCAATTTATAAGGATTCCTGAACTGCATAAACGACAACCACATTTGAAGATGCTATAGTTAAAAATGTGTAAATTAATGATGCGGTTGTACACAGACAAGCATCTAGATTTAAAGTGTATTAGCTCAGCTGTTGGTGAGGATTTTTGAATTATGAAAAATCATCCCTGACATTTCAAAATATAAGATCATAAAATACAATCTCTTTTGCCAATTAAAAACATGAATGTACATTAAAGTTTCTACTTTAAACACTACACTAAATATTATGTTGAGAATTTAAAGTGATTTGAAAAGTTTAGAAACAATACAATACTTAATACTGCCTTTGAAAAATGTATATGTTCAGGCGTTTGGTGTACGTGTGTGAGATAGAGAGTGTATATATTCGCGCGTATCCATTTTTCCCACTTTTTAAAATTAAAGTGTTATTTTTCTAACCATTTGACAACCTATATCAATTCCAAACTGTTTTTATGGTGCTTTTCCATTATTTTTTTGCTACTTGCTAATTAGTTTTCCTGCCCAATTTCATTTTAAGTTTGAATAAATAAACTGTTACTTTCTGCCTGCGGGTTACTAAAGGAATAGTCAATATGCAGCTGTAATAAAATCATAAATTTCTTTGAACAGGCAATTTCCAACTTCTGGTCCCACAGAGTTTCTAAATGTTTACTGTTAAGAGAAACAACTTAATGGAATTCACAAAGTTCTATGATAATTTGTAAATTATAGATTCATAGAATAAAGTCAAATTGCTACATTGTGACCCTGCAAAGAGATTTCAATGACAATAGAAGATAACCTTTCTTTGGGAGTTTTGGAGATGAATACTTCTGACGTTAAGTTAATGACAGAATTGGTGGATATGTTTTTAATTAATTGATTTTTATTTGTACATTTTATAAACACTTCGTGATCATAATCAACATTAAAAATTTGTACCAGTATATGCCATGGCTTAATTATCATTTTTCCCATTCCCCTGCCCACCCTACAACCTCCCACCTTCTATATACATAAGCTCTGTTTCCTGTTATTTTTTTAACTGGAGATATTTTAATTGGGTACTGATTGTTTGTTAGCTAAATTAAAGTTTTTATAAGCATGACTAAACTTGATATTATATCAAAATTATTTTTTTGATTTTCTATTTTTATTCTAACTCAGAAGTAATCAAAGTGATTAGTTGTTATACTAAACAATTACAGCAATGGGTTTTCCATGAGAAAATGCTAAGCAAAGCTTAAAAGTACTATCTCTTGACAATTCTAATTGAATTTGGTCTAGTGTTCAAAAAGTAATAAATATAGAAAGTCCTGATTAAAACTTTACAAAATTACATTCCATACTAATTTAGTGTTGGAATTTAAAACAATTTTGGGAAAAAATGCTTTTTTATTTCCACCTATAGTACAAATTTTTTTGCTGCTATTTCTGCTTTTAATCTTCTACAGCACAAAGGATACTTTTTTCATAGAGAACTGTGAAATATCTATGAATATAGTAAATATATTCATTGTTTAAAGAGCATAAAATGGATGACTTCTCAAATGTATTTGACTTTTAAATTACAATAATATATATTCTTGGGCTGGGGATTTAGCTCAGTGGTTCCAGCATCAGCCTGACAAGTGCAAGGTCTAGAGTTCAATCCCCAGTATCACATACCACAATGCCAGGTGTGATGACTCAACCTGTAATCCCAGGCAGAGGCAGCAGAATTGCTGCAGGTTCAAGGCTAGCCCTGGCATATGTGGTAAGTTCAGGGCCAACCTGCACTGCAAAGTGAGACATTGTCTCAAAAAGCCAATACATATATAATATATAAAACTAATTTTATATAAAAATATCTATATTATATAAAACTATATTTTGAGATACGAAGGTGAATTACAAATAACTGAATTCTCTGAAATAATGCTAAGTATTGACTTTCTGTGGACCTCCTTAGGGTCAGAAAATGGGCGCATACTACCACCTAAATTAAGTCTAGAGGAAATGTCACCTGTTTTGATGGATTCCTCATGAGATATCACATTGAGATGGCCATTTTCCAAGACTTGTTTGAAAATATATCATTGCCCTTTGCTAAGACTCCCCACTAGTTCTGTTTTTTAATAACATTAAAGTGCACATAAGTTTATCATTTTTCATTTACCTAGGGAAAAAGAAAAAAGACGGTTTTATTCAGAGTCTATTAATACTGGAATTTTATGGATAAAGGTCACATTTATTGAGTCATTGCTCTAAAAACGTTTAAATAATTGGGATAAAATTTGCATAAATACTGAATATTTGAGGTAGTCCTCTGAAAAAAGCATTTTGAGGTCATTTGTGCAATTTTACTGTAATGAGAATCAAGAGGTTCTAGTATTTTTTATTATAACAAAAAGGCTTAAAAATACATAGCCTTTTTATTTATATTTATATTTAAATATAAAAAAGAATTATAAAGCTTATGATTGAAGGTAGATATAAGCATTAAAATAAACTGATGAAAAAATGATTGCAGACAATATTTTCTGAAATATTAATATGTAAGAAATAGAATTAACTACAATATGTACAATTAAATTTAACTAAATTATAATGTATTAATTAAACTTGAGTATGAATTAGTTATGATTATTATAAACAACACTAAGATTTCATCTCACTCCACAAAGAATGGCTGCTATCTCAGAATTAGCTAGCAACAAATATTGTCGAGGCTGTGGCGGAGGAACCATTCTCCACTGTTGGTAGGAGTGCAGACTCAAACAACCACTATGGAGATCAGTTTGGATATTCCCCCAAAAACTACAATTAGAGGTACCATTTGACCCTGCTATTCCTCTGTTGGGTATACACACAAAAGAAAAAAAAAGATTTATATCACAGCGACATATGTGCATCCATTTTTACAGCAGCTCAGTTTGTGATAGCAAAATCTTGGAAACAACCAAAATGTCCATCAACTGGAGACTGGATAAAAAAGTTGTGTTTCTTATACAGAATGAACTCTGCCATAAAAAAAAAATGATAAGATTGAATTGTTTATACTTAAATGGACGTACCTTGAGGACATCCTCATAAATGAAATAAATAGGTCACTGACATGTAAATGTTGTATCTTTTCTCTGGTATGAGAAAATGAAGATGTAAATGAGTTCTGGAATGTATGTTACATACTGTGAAATAGAAAATACTCAAAGTGAAATGGGGTGAAGAGGTAAATAACAAGGTGAAAAATAATGAGATTAAAACAAAAAAGAAAAGAAACAAAGTTATGTATATGGGAGATGGTAGGGTTGGTAGAGGTATGGGAAAAAATGAGAATTAAGTTGTGTCATATACTGGTGCAAATTCTCATCGTTGAGTGCAATCATGATGTATATATGTAATGTACCAATAAAGATTTCAATTAAGAAATAAATAAATATATGTTAATTTGAAAATATTTTTTATTTCAAATATATGAAATGACTAATAAACAATTTAAATTTATAGGTAAAATTTCTAAATATGTGTTAACAATAATCTCACCTTAACTTTTATTTGGAAAGAAAATTTCCTATAATTAATTCGCTTAACAGCATATTTTTTCAAATAAATTACATTAAAATAGAAACAAAAGTTCTTGGTTAAAAATACTGAAAGCAAGCCAAACTTTGATCAATAATATTATTCTTCCAAATAAATTATGAATGATCTCTGGAAAATTCAACTGATCAATTTTTTGAAAATTCTGAAAGTGTTAGCCCTCAAACTTATAAAATAGATCCTAACAAGTCTGTGTTAATTCTGAAATTCATGATCCGTGGACACTTATTGGTCTCACCAGTATTCCATTTAAGCTTTTCTCCCCCAAGTTTTGCCTACCATATGATTTTCTGATCTTGAATGACCATTTATATTTTATTATAAAGGATCCATAGAAAGCTGAAAATCAGCTAATACTCTGTCAGTGCACTGGTGGAAAAAAAACCACCATATTTGGATGCCTACTTTTGAAAAGATTCATATTCTGAACTTTAAACTATGTTTTAATCATAGGAAGACAAACAACATGTGATATTAGATTAATATTCTCATAATACAATCTGAAATGATTATATCATGGAAGTCAACAGTAATACAGTAATAGTGAGCAGAAGCCAAGGAGAGGAGGGTAAAGGAAAGGTGGAGAAACACTGACAAAAAAGACACAATATTTTAGTTTCTTAAGAGCAATGCATTCTGATATTCAATGGCACAGTAGGGTAGGAAAACTTAAACATGATGTTTTATGTAACTTCAGAAAAACTAGAAGAGATGATTTAGATATATTATGAAAAGAAATAATTAAATTTTGAGGTGATTATATGCTAAATACCCTAGGTCACCATGTAATACAAACATAAATCAAAACATCACTTCATTCTTTTAAAATATATATATAAACATCATTGTCTCTTAAAGTATTAACCATGTGACTTTTTCATTTTTATAATATAAACTTAAAATCTATAATTTGAAGATTACATACTTGTACATTATGTTTCAAAGTATTTTTCAAATACTTTAACAGTTCTGCAGTATAATATTATTTTTAAAATAAAGGTCATAACTTTGCTGAAATACTGTACAGATTTACTCTGTTATATACAATGAGCCTTAAAAAGTAGATAACAATTATCTATTTGGTAAGAAAGTTGTAAAAGAAAATTTGACATTGACATATGAGAGTAAATATGTCCCTGTGTAAAGAAATGTGTATATTGTCTATAAAAATTATTGAGAATAAGTTTCAAGGCAACGATACTTATATTTCACTCATTCATTGATATAATTCTGCACTATTGACTAGTTTATAAGTTTAAGAATTAGATAGGCCAGGAATTTAGCTCAGTAGTTCCGGCTCCTACCTTGCAAACACAAGGTCCTGGGTTGAATTCCTGGAGACCACATATAACAATGCCAGGCGTGGTGACTCATGCCTGAAATCCTAGCACTCAGGAGGCAGAGGCAAGAGGGTTACTGTACAAAGTGAGTCCTTGTTTCAAAAAAACTAAAAGAAAAAAAATTAGAAAACATACATCTTTTCCAAATTTTGTTCCTAATTGGTCTAGTGAAATCCTATTCACCATAAACACTACTCTTTCAATTTTTAAAAATTTTTAATGTGCAGCTTCTCCAAGCCTCAAAACCAATTCACAGGGGAAAGTGACATTTTCAAATGACTTCCCATGTATAAATAGGAAATAAATAAAAAATGACTGTAATTCTGTAGAACATTCACATCAATTATAGTTTAACTGAAAAAAAAACTATCTGCAGAGGTACATTAGCTGTTTTGGTTTCTTACTTATGAAGAAATATTATTAAACACATCACAAATATTAACTACTCAGATACATAAACAGTAATTACACAGATAATGTATTTCAGTATGTAACCAGTTACTTAACAATACTTAGAAGTTAGTTTATTAATCTATATTTATTATGAGAGTTCAGTGATGGAGTACACTAGAGGTGTGAGTAACTCTAATACATGAAATGTTTTGTAATCTATAATTGTTTGAGAGAGCACTGATGACTTCTGATTCAATAATTAAGAAAGCAAGTTTCTAAATATGATTAACCCATTATATTTGAGTGGGCAGTTCTTGGAAAGCCAAAATCCTGAAAAAAAAAAGTCGCATTCTTCTGTCCAATAAATATATTTTTAAAGAAAATGATTGTTTAATCATAACTAATATTCAGTGTCTAATAGAGGGTTGAAGGATTGGAAGTTCTTAATAAATACTTAGTAAAACAGTATATTCAGAGATTTCATACTGAAAAAAGGAGGCCACATGAAGGAAAGAATATAAACCGAGTCGCTGTTGAGTACAGTTCACATTCTGGGTCCATCCTTGTCCACAGGGCTCCCTACAATGGGACTGATCTCATTAGTTTTTCATCGTTTGTTTTCCTTCTCATTTACCTGTTAAATACCTGAACACTTTTCCACTCCTTTTCTCTTCCCAGGAAAGCTTGCAATGTGAATAGTAAAATAATGTCTGAAGTAAACAAACTTTATTTAATGTGTTTTCTCAGTTCATTACTAAGTCAGCTTTAAAGGGGAAAATGTGGTTCCCTGTCAACACGGTGTGTAAAGCTATTTATTTTTTTCATAATTTACATATGTCACAGTGAAATACTTACATTTCAAATCTACAGACTAAAATCACAATCTTAGTTTCCTTAAACACCCTTCTCTTCCCTCCCACACCCCAACTTTTCTGAAGTGTTACATGTAAACATGTAAGTGTTACACAGACCCTGACCTATAATGGGAGCTTAATAAATGGTAACTGTTGTACATGAGGATAGAATTTGTAAGGTGAAAAAAAAAAAAACCTTGCAGTGTGAATTTTGATTCTCCTAATGCCATCTTACTCCTCTGACAAATTCTTCTAGTGGTTGGAAATGACATGAGATTCTCAGATACAAAGTTAATTAAGACTGAAAATTGAGCTCTTGTAAAATCTTTGATTGACCAAGATGTCAATTTGAGTCATGTAATATCCCTGAATAACATAAATCTCCATATTTTGCTTCACATATGTGATATGTATATGCACAAGTTCCAGAATGAGGCATACTTAAAGGACCTCTTAATATATTAAAACTAAGGACTGCAGAGAAAAGTGATCTTATGCTGTATGGTGATTATAGTATGTCTTGAATGGGACAGTTACAATGACCACTTATATTGTGCTGACATTTATATGTTTTCTCCAGCAGCAGAGTGGATTTACTTTTAGCTGCAGCAATGAATATACATTTAAGGAACTATATTTTTTAGGCATCATTACCTTCCTCCCACTATTTCTTTTCATTCAAAGTGAGAAGCTAAGGAAAGATTGCAAGTGATTGTCTTAAATTATTGAAATATTTATGACTTAATTTCTAGTAAGACAGTGTCATAAAATAGCATTTTGCATTTGTCTGTCCATTTGCCTGTGCTAGTATGCTTGTAGGTGGTACTTAAGAAATGTATAAAAGAAGGCTGTTAAATAAATGTGGCACTCAGTATTAACTGATGAGCTCTTCCAACCCTATTTTTCTGTCCAGATTTATTTCTCATCCTAGCCCCTCTGCTCAGTTACCCCATTGCTCTGCCCGGTTGACCCCGGCACTTTTATAGTCTTCTCAATATCTTTGAATACCAACTTGGTTTCTACTATTGGTCAGAACAAAATGTTTGGAAGCTAGCTCAGTTATTTGGACCATGAAGTGCCTATATGTTTATAACTTCATGGGACATTAGTTTATGACATTAAGTCAATAATTAGGTGCAATTTAATTGCATCCTTTATTGGTAAAATGTAACCGTACATTTTCTCAATAAGTATTTTCTGATATTATTTATCTGTATATATCTGTGTTTCTATTTATCTACATCTTCAAGTATATATAATGTAAAAACCTAGGTAAATATAGACATGTAAATATTTATGGGAGATATGGGATCCCAAAATATTTGTGTTTGCCTCAGATTCAGGAAATATAAAACACAGATTTATTTGGAAACTTTGTAGATGATAAAATCAGTCTAAATATATGTGATCCATAGATCAAAAAAATGAGCTATAATCAGTAAATTGATCATTTAAATTATGACAGAGAGCCACAAAGAGAAACAATTTTATATGGTTAATCTAATGGTAGATGTCAGGCTTGTCAAAAATAGGTCTCCATGTGCAAGATCTTTCCACATTGTTCTGTTATTATTAGTAGTTAGTGGTGGAACTAACACTCAAACCAAGTCATTCTGTCAAACACTCAACAGATATTCATTCACTGAATGCTATATTCTTGGAATGGCCACTAGTTTTGAGTATATGTTTTCTGTGTTCATCGAATGTGTATTTAATTTTTTCATAAAAAATATTGTAGCACAATATGATCAGATGAGAAGTATAGACAATGTCCTAGGTCTCCCCAACACTAGTGATGGAGATTTATTAAAGTAAACTCAAACTGTGTGTTCAAAAGAAACAATTATCAAAAGAGTTTGCTCATATCATTGCACAGAAATTCTTGAAGCCAAAATTCACTTGCAAAACTTTGGTATATTTATGGCAATGAAGTGAGCTTTAGATTCATTCTCTAGTGATACCCAAAGTTTGACGACTTCAAAAGCTAACTCATAACATGACTAACTTTTAGTTTTGCAATAATTTTTGATTTACAGAAGAATTGGAGAATTGGCACAGAGTTTATACTTCTCTGGTACTCATTTTCTCCTATTATTAATGTCCTACAAAATTATGATATACTTCTCACAGCAAATGAAGCTACAGTGATACACTATTATTAGCTAAATTCCATGATTTATTTGTATTTATATTCCTACTTTGTTCTTAGTATCCTCTTTGGGTTTCAGGATCCCAGTCAGCAAATAGAGTACATTTATAGTTATCATGTCTATTTTTATTTTTATTTATTTATTTATTTATTTATTGAGACAGGGTCTCGCTTTGTAGTTCAGGCTGGCCCTGAGCTCAGCCTCAAACTCACATCACAGCAATCCTCCTGCCTCTGCCTCCTGAGTGTTGGGATTACAGGCATGAGCCACCATGCCCAGCACTGTGATATGTGGTACTGGTTGCTGCTGGGTGTGAGTCTCCATGCCCAGTATGGTATGTGGTTTCCGGGATCGAACCTGGGCCCCTGTGCTTGCAAGATAGGCGCGGAACCACTGAGCCAAATCCCCGGCCCTATCATGTCTATTTTGATGCTTTTAGTTTGTCATACTTAAAAAATCATTTTCCCACTTCCCCCAATATGATTCAGGTAGTTGTGAGGATTATGCTCAGGAATTTAATAGATTACATTCATATTTCTCTTTTGGAGTCTATCTGGTATTTTTCTCAAGGTTTGCATAGGCTATGTGCCTTTAAACATATCCCAGAAGATTAGAGCTGTTTCCTTCACATGACAACCAGAGTAACTCACCACAAATGACTATACCTCACTACTGCTCATACCAAGCCCAAAGAAGTGAGTCCCTATGAGAAATCTATACTCAAAAAGTAGAGTTATGTTCCTCTAAATTGCAAAAATAATATTTTCATGAATTATGTTGTTTTTTTTCATCAAGGGAGATGCATTTATTTTTCATTCAATTCAATCATTTAGGTTTCCCCATAAGAATTCATGGACAATTGCTTTACATTTATGCCACATTCAGATATTACATTATATCATGTTTTACTCAAAGTATCACAGTTCTGATCCTTGTGAGCGCTTTCAGTAGGTGTCTCTGTCCTTTGGCACACTCCACTGTCACTCTTCTTGTTCTTTTTCCATAACTGTATTATATTCCACTGCCACATGATCCTCCATGTCTGCTTGATAGTTCCTGACACATATATTCAGATTTTTAGAAACAGAATTTAGGTGAGGATCCCTGGTTTCATTTAATGAATGATGAATGATTTTGAATCCAGTAATGTGTATGTTACTTGTGACAATTGTGACTCGGCTATTATTTCTTCTACATAATCCCTTCTTCTACATTTTGGTAAATGTACAGTGTCAGGTATCTACAGTCTTGCTATTCAAAAAACTAATCTGAAAGCCCCAAAATATTCTATGTGCTTCCCTATCCAAACTGCTCTTCTCTTTCCCCAAATCTGCTAATGATTTTTTTTTATAATTGTGTATTGGTACATTATAAATACACATCATCATCGCATTCAACATTGACAGTTTGTACCAGAATATGACATGACTCGATTCTCATTTTCCCCTTCCCCACCCACCCTGCAATCCCCACCCCTTATATACATAAGCTTTGTTTCCTTTTTTTATTATTATCGTGTTATTTTCCCCTTGTTTTTTACCTCAACACCCTCTTTATTTTTAAATATTTTCTATTTCACAATATCAATTTTTTCTTGAAGTCAAATTTATCCTTCTGCCTTCTTGTTTTTTTGTCTGTTTGTTTTTGTTTTTGTTTTTTTTTTTTAATGTCCCTATAATGAGGAATTAATCTCAGAGGTGCACTATGACTTCTTCAGGGCTCTTCTTTCTTTTTTTAGGCAATCTTGCTTATTTACCTACATGGGACTTAGATTTGTGACCTTCCTGTACCAACCTCCCTCAGTGCTGAAATGACAGACTCATGTGACTAGATAGATATATTCCCAATGTGTCAATATAGTAATGTGTAATTTTAAGTTTTACATAGAACTATATTTTGAATAAATTCTAGTAATAAAGTGTATGTAATGTGCTTTGATTATTATTATTATTTGGTTATTGTTCAATTTTTCTAGTCTTCTCTGTTGAAAAAATTATCTTTCATGAAATTATTTTTCCCTTTTTTCAAATTTAATGGAAAAAATATACTAAAGTTCTGTCTGAGCGCCGTATATTGATTTACTGATTAATAACACCATTAAATCTTGTAATGAAGCAGTACCTAAACTATTCCTCTTCATCAGTATCCTGCTGGCTCTTCTAGACCACTTGCTTTTTTATAGAAGTTTAGAGAATTTTATGATTATGACTAGTGCAATAGGCTCAATATATTCCCCCTAATCAATATTAGAATCCCAATTCTGGTGTGATTTTATTATTAGTAGGATATGAAAATGATAGAAAAATTATTCATATATGATCATGAAAGTCTCATTAAGTTGTGCCATTGTTGACTTATCTAGGTATATCTATATTTCGCTTTCATAAGACACTCCAGAGAAATCCCTAGTCCCCTTCTTATGTAGAGATATAACAAGGAGATGCAGTATATAGTTCAAAAAGCAACTCTGCCACAACTTGGCCAAGAGAATATTCTTATCATTTTCTAGATTATTGAAATTCAAGGAATATATTTCTGTCTTTTTATCAACTAACTCTACAGCACTTTGTTCTAACAGTCTGGTCTGACAAAAACCTGTATAGTTTAATGTTCTAAGATATTTATTGGAAATGCATAAGACCTAGAAATCAAATTGGAAAGAATTGACATTGTAACAGTATTGAGTCTAAAATGGTTTTTAAAACTAAGCCAACGTCTGATTCTGTATGACCCATAGCTAATGGCACATTAACTACAGTGAAATGGTCACTTACAAGGTATAATTGTACTATTTAAGAATCACTTGACAAGTTACTAAGCTAAGTGATAGATAAGAGCTTCATTTAATTAAGAATGCAATACTGATTTTTAATGTCATTGCTATACTTTGGATGTATATAACGATCATAGGGAATGTATACTTGTACATAATATATCTTGATTCTTTATTTCTCTAGTCATCTCCTCTCTTTTCAACCTCTCTTTCTCTACATACAAAAGCTGGGTTTCCATTTTTTTCTTTCTATACTTTTTCCCTTTTTTCTTTCTTCCTTTCTCTGTCCTTCTCTTGTTCCCCTTCCAATTTTAACATTTTCTTCCTCCTTCCAATATCCATCATCTGTTTTTGTCTTTACATTTTCAGTATGTTACACAAGAGAAACAACACAATATTAAATTATGTGTCTGATTTATTTCACTTAAAATTGCAATTCCAATGTGCATCCATTTACCTAAAAATGTCCCGTTTATTGAATAGTACTGTTTTAAATATTATCTAATTACCAAAAACTTGCCACTCACTATATTCGTTAATAAAGTTTTACTTTACTCTCTTTTCACATTTTACAAGGAAAGATTTTTATGCGTGCAACTATATGACAGGACATGTATAGCAGAAATTTTTCTCTTTGCTTTTTTTATACCTTTCAAGTTATTTCTCTTTTTACATCCAGAGAAGACTGTTGGACACTAATGTAATCAATTGTTTAGGTTGTTTATGTCTTTCTAATACAAAGTGGTGAACGTCATGATATTTAGCAAATCTTATGTAAAAGTCTGTATTACACAAAGGGGAATACATTTAATATTTTATACTGAACTCAAAATTCATGATATCCACCACTTTTTCCAATGTCCTATTTATGTTACAAGAGAACAAAGTTTGAGTGATAGAGTTAATAGTGGCTTTCTGTCACTGTATTTTCTGAAACACTTGATATTAACAGTATAGATATCATGAAATGAATTTTATTATTTCAATATCAAGAAAACTTCCTCAAAACCTAAAAAAATAAAACATATATAGTGTTGATTTCTGATGTGAAATCAACACTGTGCTCTACTCTTCTATCTCTTTAATCCCTAGCTTTAGTTTCATTCTCTAACAATTTGTATGAAATGAGACTGGATGAAAAAACAACCTCCTAAGGCCAAAACCCTCTCTCAGCTTTTGTAGAGGATATCTTAGAGGATAAAACCTGTAGATCCAGAAGTAAAACCAATTTAGCATTCTCAAAGTCATTAACAGTAAAAATACATTGCGCATGTTGCAATTGGCTGTCTTCTAACTTCACCCAGCTCCTCTTTTCTTTTTTTTTTTTTTTTTAAATCTAGGTATATATCTCTATAAACTTCTCCTTTTAATTCTATCCTCACCTTATCTTACACATTTGGTACATTGTCCTTATTTTCCTTTTTTTCTACATTTAAAAAAATTGTGATCCTTTTTTTTAAAATCTATTTGAGTTTTTCCACTTCTTTCCATTATTAATTTTGTCTCAGTTATGGTTCAGGAAATAGTTTTTGGAATTCCAGGCTAAAGTAAGCTTGTTATGACTTGTGGGCTAATATATTTTCTATCTTAAGATAAATTCAATGTGTCCTTGAGAAAAAATGTGTTTTCTGTTATTGTTGGGTCTACTGTAAGGTTTACTGTCACATATGTGTAATTCTTAAGTGTTATTAAAGGACTTTTTCCTATTGATCTTCTGTCCAACAAATCTCCATAGTGCTAAAAGAGATACACTGCAATCTCATGCATTTTCCTTTTTGTTTGTTTGTTTGTCTGTTTATTTTTTGAGACAGAGTCTCACTAGGTAGTTCAAGCTAGCCTGGAACTCACTAATGTAGCCCAGGGTGTCCTCAAACTCAAGATGATCCTCTTGCCTCAGCCTCTTGATGCTGAGATTACAGACATGTTCTCAAGCCCTCATGGTCTTTTAGTGTTGCTGTCTATTTTTTTCCTTAAGTTATGTCTATGAGGATGTCATATATTTAGGTACAATAATGATAAGTACATATATATTTACAATTGGGTCTTCTTGAATTGACTACTTCTATAATTATTATTCTAGAATGAGTCATGTGAGAATGATATAGTTTCTTATTCTACAATGTTTTATCCTTTCTGCACCTTGACAAATTGCCTTCTTGGCGTATTTTGTCTATTTCACTAGGCATGAATTTCTGTTTAACTCATTTATAAAGTGAGTCATTTGTAAGCAGTAAATAGTTAAAATTTATTTTTTAAAAATGTATTTGAGCATCTGGTGTCTTTAAAGTATCTATATTTATAGTAGTTATAAAGGAAGGATTGACTATTTTTTTCTCTGCTTTCTTTTCTTACAGACTTCTTTTGTTTTATTTTTTAAGGTAAAAAATTTTTATTCTCTTCTAATTTTTACTAACATCTATATATTAAATTAAACACATACATATCTTCTCTGTGGTTAGTATTGCAACTGCATAAGCCAAAATATGACAATATATTTTACATTTACTATTAGGATAAGTTTTTAATCTTCTTATGCTACTAAAATAGTATATCATATTCATAAATGATGCATTCAGTTGTATTTACTAATACAGTATTCTATAGCTTCTTTGTTCTCCTTTATTTCTAGATTGTTATAGTAAATGATTTTGTGTTATTGCTTGTATTTTTGCATCATATGTGGCAGTCATTTTATAATTTCTGTTGATGAAACATATTTCCTCCTACATATGCATAGGTACCCTCCAACTTCTTTTCAGGTCCCATTTAAATAAACAAACAAAAAAGTCAGTAGTATTCAACAATGGTTGAACCAGTCTACATTCTGACCAGCAGTGGAGGAAGGTTCCTTTCTCTGTACAACCTCGCCAGCATTTATATGTTATTAGTTGACTTCAAATTTTATTTTATTTTTAAATGATTTTATTGCTACATTTTAATATATACTATGATCACATTCAGTATTGAGTGTTTTTACCAGTACATCACACTCATTTTTCCCATTCCCTTGCCCTCCTTATAACTCTCCACCTACTATACACACAAGATTTGTTTCCTTTTTTACTATCAAGTTTTTTCTTTCCCTTCTTTACTAACCCCTAACCCCCTTTTTCCTTTGCTACTTACTCTTCCTATTTCACAATACATATTGTATATTTTAGAAAGAATAATAGATTTGAGTCATTTACACTCAGATGGATACACCTTGAGGACCTACTTATAAGTGAAATAAATAGGACACAGATGTGTAACTACTAGATCACTTCTCTGGTATGAGACACTGAAGGTATCAATGGTTGACTTCTTGATAGCAGCCATTCTTTCTGTCATGAGACGGAATCTCAGTGTTGTTTTCATTTGTCTCAAATAACTGGTGATGTTGAACATTATTTTCTTGTTACTTTGCTGCTTCTCTTTATTTCTTCATCTGAGAAACATCTGCTTATTTCAGGTGCCCATTTTTGCAGCTGGGTCTTTAAGTTTGAGAGATCTGATATTTTTTAAGTTCTTTATATACTTTAGATAGCAGTCCTCTGTCTGAGGAACAGCGGTAAAAAGTTTTCTCACGTTGTGGTTGTCTCTTCACTCTGTTGGCACTTTCCCTTGATGTGCAGAAGTTTTTCATTTTCTCCTGATATAGTGTTGCTGGGTGACAATTATTTTCTTTGAGTACTTTGAATGCATCATCCACTACTTTGAACCCTGCAAGATTTCTTCCCAGGAAATTGAATAGAAATCCCCTTGTATGATAAAGTCACCTTTCAGTTACTATTTTCAGAATTCTCCCTTGTAATGAATTGGGAAGTCTCCTTATGGTCTGATTCCTATAGTTCTTTACAAACTGAGCTTTGTTTGAGTTCTTTGAATGTCTCAGAATTGTAGATCTCTCAGTGGAACTGGGGAATTTCAAGTCACTATTTCCTCAGGAGACTGCTCCTTTTTCTCTTCAGTTTTATCAATACATGACGAGTTTGTGTTAGTGTCTAAAAATTTCTTACGATCTCTTAGATTTTCTTCTTGTTTTAAATTTTTTGTTTCCTTTTTGTTTCAGTAATATCAACAACTTAAAAGTCTCATCATCTTATTCATCTATTTTCTTCTTTTTGCTTGGTCAAATCTGCTCTTGAATCACTCATCGTTTCTCTTGATTATTGTATTTTTAAAATTCATAGTTTTGTTGGCTTATCCATAATTTTGATTTTTATTAATATTATGATTTGGTTCAGATATCATTTTTCATATAGTTATCTTATCTGTGTTTTCCTTTAATTCACTGAACATTTTTATAATAGTAACTTTATATCCCTAAGAGTTCATCTATCTCTATATTTTTAGGCTCCATTTCTAGAGTTTAAATTAATCATCTCCTTTACATTTTAAATAATTGTGTGTGTGTGTGTGTGTGTGTGTGTGTGTGTGTGTATATATGTTTCGTTTAGTCCAGTTTCATAGAGAAAAGCTATTTTCTACTTAGCCTTGATGCAGATTGTGAAAGCCACTACAGCTTTTCTTGGTTATTTGTTAGCTCTCTGATTGTATTTTTATTATTGTGAAGAGGGTCTGTAGTTTCTCTTATGTACTTCCCTTACTGTCTGTATGTATGATTGTGCTTATCTTTTATTGTGGTAAATATATGTCTGACTAATCATAAACAAATATTATTTTTAAAGGTACCTCTACACAGAATTTGAATTGAATGCTGTTGCAGTGAACCAATACACTAAACTGAGATTAAATTAATGTGTCCTTCATTAGTGATATTTCTCATTTTGATACTAATAACGTCACAACTCTTGAAAAAACTTGGTCCAGGAAGGCTGCATATTATCCATTTAAATAACTTCTAAATCTCTAACACAAAGTAAATAATAGCTTTGGGCAACAACAAAATGTGAATAGTGGCCTTGCTCATTTGACTACAAGGAAGAGACAAAATTACCCAAGGAAATTCATGATGGTTGGATCCTTCAAGGGGTAATTGTTTCACATTAAATAAACAAAAGAAGTTTATCACATATTAATACATCCACCATTTATTACAGTTTAGACAGATAGTCTAATCAACAGTGACAGCAATTGAATAGACTGGTTGCACCCAAAGGTGATGTTTATTCATTTATCTTAACAAATAATGATGTTGTGTCAAAATAATATATGCATTTTCATATGTTCCAGGTTTTCTACTGAAACTCGAATCAATCACATGCTTATTTGCTTGCCTTTCTTCATGTAAAATTATTCAGGTCAGTATTTTACTAGTTTTAAGATATGATTTTGAGTTTTCAAGAACCACTATTAAGTGTAATTATAAAGAATAATATTGGAACTGCTGGACATTTTCAGACATGAATACTGAGTTTTTCATTTGTTTCTTCTTCATGTAAATTAAGGATAAAAACATGCACCATTTAACTTTTAGTGTCTTTAACCTATAAAATGTGGAATAAAGGGATTTTTGAAAGTTTTAAAAATTCTGTACAATGGATAACTATTATAAAGTGATACAAGCAGTTTGATATAAAATTAAATTATTTTAAAGTGTAACAAAAATATTTTATATTTGTACCTGTTATCCATATTACATACAACTAGAACCTTGCAAACACCTTAGTCTGTCAAGCATTAGTCTCATTTTGCTTTTGTTCTCTTCACATGCTGCTCATATTACCTTCTGTATTTTTATATTTGCAATGATTGTGTGTATTTCATGATGCAGCTACTATTTTAACCAATATTTCCTTATACCCTTATAGCCTATATACATCAGTTGATTAATGTCTATCATTTCTAGGCCAGATTTTAAATTCTTAAAATTATGCAATGGATTTAATAGAATTTTGTTTTAGAATACACTTTCAAAATCATATACCATTATGAATTCGATATTTGTTCATCTGTAAACCAAATTTGAATTTTACATTTTTTCTCTTTCATTTGGCTCCAGACTCATTTCACAAGTGACCTTATATATATTATAAATAGACATAATTTTAACATAATGACTAAAATATTGAGAAAATTGCATAATCCAGCATTAAAGGAACAAAATTTGTTTTCTTGAATATTTGTGAACAGTCATGCAAATATTCAATATATTACCTAAAGCATATCTGCAAAAATTTTAGATATAGTTAATTAGTTAAATGACAAGAATAAGACTAAAAATAATGTTTAGATAAAAATGTATTCAAACTTGATATGCTTATTCTCTGATTCCACTCATTCAATAATTATTTATATATCTGTCTGCAGCAGATATTTGACTTGGTATATCACACGAATTAGTAAGCATGATAAATGCATTACTTAATCTAGTAAAAACTCACATCTATACAGCCTTACTACAGTTAAAATTTGAATCAAGTTAGTTTAATAATAAATGTTTAAAAATCTAGTGTAAAAAATAAAGCAAAGAAAAAATGTCTTTTTAAAAAGACATTATTTACTTCTACTTGAAGGTTAAAAAGCAAGTAGATGTATAAAAGAAAAGAGTACTTCTTTCACTCACTTTTTAGTTAAATATAATATCTGAAAAGATCTTTAATATAAATAGCAATGAGTAGATGTAAAAGAGCAGGAAACCTTGAAAAGCATAAATTAAACAGCAAAATGAATAAAATTAAAAGAAAATACAAAGAAGGCTTGTAATTGAAGTCAAAGATGGGGATTGAATTCTATTTCAGTGAAAAATTCTCACATAGAAACAATTTGATATAAAAAGGAAACAGTGTGATATTTATATTTTGAATTCTCTCTAAGAATGTTATATTTTAATTAAATAATAGTGATATATAGAAAATAAATATTTCTTATTTTGTTTCATCAGTAAATTTATAGCTTCTGATGAGTTATTACTTTGTGGCTGGCAAATTTACTATGTATCCCAGGCTGGCCTTGAACACTCTGTGATCCTCTTAGTAGAGCCTCCTTTATGCTTGGAACATCTGTCTTTTTTTATTATTATCTATGTCATCATAAACCACTTGCAAAACATAGCTGTGATCCATTGATGAATCTCCTATCTGGATTTATTCAAGTCTTCTTCACGTCTCCATCCCAGATATAATTCAATCCATTCTTTAAAATGAGCATTCAAAATGTAAATATCACATTGTTTCTCTTAGATGTTTTCACTGAAATTAGTTCACATTAGCAGATTTTTCCATGATCTTCTAGTGTTCTATAAATTGCAACATCTGTTTTGAATTGCATAACAGATGTTTAGTTTATGGTGTTTGTTGTTGTTCTTTTAGTTTTTCAAGACAGCCTCTCATTTTCTAGTCCAAACTGACCTTGAACTCACTATGTAGATCAGGCCAGGCTCGAACTCATGGAAGTCGTCCTGCTTCTGCTTCCCAAGTTCATTTAATCAGTTCACTGGCTCTTATGACAAGAGCATAAGACACTATAGAATTAATCAGATGCTTTTTAAAAGAATGAGGTCCCATTTCTTGACTTCGTCCGCCAATTCCTGTGCTATAGTTGTTTTTCTTCATGAAGTCTTTCCCTAAGCCAATGTCTTTGAGAGTTTTACCTAACCTGTTTTGCAGAAGGTTTAGAGTGTCTGTTTTAATATTTAGGTCTCTTATCCACTTGGATTTTAGCTTGGTACACGGTGAAAGAGTTAGATCTAGTTTTAGTCTTTGGCAAGTTAAAGCCCAGTTTTTCCAGAACTATTTGTTAAAGAGGTTATCTTTCCTCGGCACAGCAAAGAAAACCACCAACAGTGCAAAAAGGCAACCAACAATGTGGGAAAAAATCTTTACCAACTGTTCCTCAGACAAAGGGCTACTATCTAGAATATATAAAGAGTTCAAAAAAATCAGCCCTCCCAAATTTAAAGACCCAATTCAAAAGTGGGCATCTGAAATGAACAGGTATTTTTCAGAGGAAGAAGTAAGAGCAGCTAAGAAGCATATGAAGAAATGCTCAACATCATTAGTCATTCGAGAGATGCAGATGAAAACAACACTGAGATTTCACCTCACTTCACGTAGAATGGCTGCCTTTTCAGAATTAGCCAGCAGCAAATGTTGGCGAGGCTGCGGAGAAGAAGGAACCCTTCTCTACTGTTGGTGGGATTGTAGACTCATACAACCCCTGTGGAGATCAGTTTGGAGATTCCTCAAAAAGCTAAGATTGGAGGTCCCATTTGACCCTGCCATTGCCATGCTAGGTATATACACAGAAGAGTTAAAAGACTCATATCACAGTGACATTTGTGAACCCATGTTTATAGCAGCCCAATTTGTGATTGCTACATCTTGGAAACAACCCAAGTGTCTATTTACTGGAAACTGGATAAAAAAGCTGTGGTTCTTCTACAGAGTGGAGTATTACCCTGCCATAAAAAATGATAAGTTTGAATCATTTATACTTAAATGGACATACCTTGAGGATATCCTCATAAGTGAAATAAATAGGGCACAGATAGGTACATATCACATCTTTTCTCTGGTATGAGAAAATAAAGATGTAAATGAGTCCTAAAATTGTATGTTATATATTGTGAAATAGAAAATACTCAAAGTAAAATAGAGTGAAGGGGGGAAATAATGATATTATAACAAAAAAGAAAGGAAACAAATTTTATGTATATGGGTGGGTGGTAGGATGGGTAGGGCTATGGGAAAAATGAGAATTAAGTTGTGTCCTATACTGGTACAAATCCCCATTATGGAGTGCAATCATGATGCATATATGTAATGTACCAATAAAGTTTTTAAAAAATAACTTTAAAAAAATTAACCAGATGCCAATAAACAAATAGAAAAACATGAAGTAGAGCAAACTCAGAAATTCTGAATCTTTCTTTAATGATATAAATCTCAAAAGTAGAAAAGATAAATATCAGGCACTTCATATCATTAGGGTTTAAAATGACAATCAGCTTGGAAATCAAGAAAAGTCTTTAGGTTTTATGTAGTACAGGGCTCCTTAATTATCTATGTATCACGGCATCAGTGTTAAGTAGTTATTAGTTTCATACCAACTTTTCTAATGAATATAAAGAGACATACAGAGTATATTCACGTTATCAAGCTAGAAGGTGATGGGGATGCAATAGGGCCTATACAGTTTAGAACTGTATTTTATTCACTGTAGTGTTTCCTTTCTCAGCCTCATAAAATAAATGTATTTCAAAGCTATTAAAATTCTTCCCAAAATACTAGCACATTATCTAATATGTAACTTCTCAATGGTTTGATGAAGTAAATGTCGTTGAAGTCCTACCAGGGTGTATAAATACAAAATTTATCATTCACAGATGATAAATATACACTCATTTCCCCTTTTTTTCTAAATTTGCCTTTGGAAATTTCTTTCTTCCTTCTAGCTTGCTTCAAACAAAAAGGAATACATAGAGAATTCTGAAAATGAAGCACGGATCCTCTGAATATGTTTTGGCAGTTTCTCTAAATTTCACTGACCTGGAAATTAAAATATATTATTTTTCCCCTATGTATAGAAGAAGCTCAAGCATCAATAAAGGAAGAATTCAATATTGCTGAACTCAAGGCAAACATAGTTTGACCACACATAAATGCATGCATGAGATGTTTCTGACTGTGTAACTATCTCAGTGTTTTTCTTTTTCTAACTTTTAATCTTTTTCAAATGTTAAATTGAATGACGCTTACCATAATATAATCTCCTCTTTACAGCATACATTAAGATTCCTTTATAATGCTTTGAGAGCTTTTTGTATTTTTTCATTGCTCTTATCACAATGCAATTAGTTGTATAAATATTTAAATTGCTTCTTTTAAAATAAAGTCAATAAGAAGTGACAGGTAAATTTTAATTCATTCATTTCAATATTTACATTATCTATCCCTGTGATTTTAGATAGATACTACATATATCAATTGATTAATTTAATGAATGAATTCATTCTAAAGCCTCAAAAGAAACAGGAATATTATAATTAGTGAATGAGAAAATGATAGCCTTCCAGTCATCTCTTCATCCTTTTCTTTCTTGCAAGGTAAAAACCTTCACTCAAGTATTATCTTCCCAATTTACCATATCTATTACTTTACCCCATATTGCTTCACACGATACTGACTACACTGGCAGTAGACTCACCAATATATAATACACTGTTTCTTGTGCTTTCAATCTAAAATATCCTCCAAGTTTTCATATTTCCAGAGGTATGGCTTTGAAAACTGATTTATTCACTGAGGGACACTGTCTTGTCAGTGCATTAATCTATTGATGAGGTGATACCCAGATGTACTTGTAGGAAGGTGAGCCTACTAGCCAGAAACGGTCACAACAGCTGGGAGTTGGAAGGTGTATTCTCAGTCTCCTCACCACCTCTTTCTTTCTCTTTCTGGCTCTGCTTCTTGCATGCCATGGATGGAGCAGTCTTCTTTGTCTATTCTCTTCTATCATTCCATTACTTCCTTGGAACCAAACATGCATTGAACCCTCTGAGGAAATGACTCAAAATAGAACTTTCTATTTTTAATTTATGGGTGGTGAGCATTTGATTCCAGTAATGGGACAGTGGCTACTGCACTAAATCAGTACCAGGAATGTGAGTTCTCTACCAGACCGGGTACTTTAGAAGTCTTTGCTAATTTTCTGGAGAAATATGGAGTGGTTTGCAGATGCCTGCCAGAGAAACTATGGAATTCTGTAAGCAGTGCATGATGAGTGACTCTGGTAGGAGCTTAGAAGCTGAGAGTGCTGATAGGCATACAAGTAGTAAAGACCATACTCTTCAGGCTTCAAAGAGGAAAGAGGGCACTAATGAGAAATGGACCAAAAGGTAGGCTTTTCACATTTGGGTAAATAATTTTTCTTAATTTTTCCCTTTATCCTAACATGTTGGATGAGGCTGAATTTAAATCTGACAGAGTAATCAATCTGGCAGAGAAAATTTCAGGTAGATTAACATAGGTACTACTGGATGTGTGCAGCTGATCTATAGTGAGATGTAAGAGAAAAAGGTTAGAAGTGAAAGATGTGAAAACTTTATATCTTGCCCTGAAAGGAAACATCTCCAAAGTTAGAGACAAGGAGTTTGCAGTTACTGAGGTGGAATGTTATTGCTTAAATCTAAACTCTAAAATTTGTCCCCAAAGTCTCAAGTTACAGAGAAAGGGCGTTGGCGTGTGATTGGTTCACAGCTGTATTAAACTCATCTACTGATTATACTGTAGCTGAATGTGATGTTAGGAGTTTTAGTTCTGATTAAATCTAGGTTGTCAAAAATGGCAGGATGTGGATGAGTATATTTATTTTTCTGATTCCTCCTTTTAATGCTTCCTTTTCCTAACAAATAAATGTCTTACCAAGAGATCTGTTTTGAGTAACTTTTCTTCTCTATGTTTCTTTATTATGTTATTTCTGCCTCTGAACTAGCTAGTCATTCACTGAACCCTTTGCAACTAAGAGTCAAAATAAATCTTTTTAAATTGCAGATGTGGGATGTTTTCTCCCAGCAACAACGGAGTAATTAATGCACTAACAATATAAAAATAATATACATTTGGTAGTAAAATCCCATTGTCAAATTTAGTAAGTATTTATAGAAGTTATGAGGTTATTTAAAAAATTGTAGGCATATATGACATTTGTAGTAAGATCATTATCTGATTAAAGGACAAACATGTTTTTGATATTAAAAAATGGTTGCACATTTAAATCCAATGTTTTGATTAAGATGATACACTTGTCAAAACACAGTACAATTATGTGATGAATAGAAGGTTGATTTCATATTTTAATTTGAAAGGAGATTGGATATTTGAATTCAGTAGACATGTGTCTGTGTTTAATAAGCATCAAATGTACTTTCAGATTGAGTGACCGAGTCAATTATTTTTCCAAAAGTAGTTATTAGAACAGTTTTAATACATAAGAATAGCAATGAAATAACTCATGAATATTCCATGTTTCCAAAATTAATTGCAAATCAACTTCTAGTTTACTTTTTTTCTAGAATCATTATTAGGTGATTTGGAAATGCTCATGAATTACAAGTAATGAAGTGATAATAAATTTTGAAATGGGTAAGACTGAGAAAATACACTCAGAATCCATGTTGTGCTTAGATTGATCTTTCCTGTTACATGTTATAGGTCTGAACTTCCACTTTTGGAGAAATATCATGTTCTAAATTATTTTATTTCAGAACAATCATACAACATGAAAACAATAAACAAAATTTGGTTTTATATTTTATTATTTTAGAGTAATAAAATAATAGTTGTTATTTATTGTATAATATGAAATGTTTTACCACTGCATTCTAGCATAGTTTCAAATTATCTGCATACACACTATAGGACTGTACAGAGATAATTTTGCTTGCAAATCTCATAACTTGCACCATATTCTCTTAGGATTCAAATATCAGTGAATTCTATCATCTCTCTGGGCTGCAAATAGAGAACAAATTGGAAAAGTGAAAAGAAGCAGGGACAGAGAGTTATTATAACACAGTGTAGGCCAATGTTAAGTAAATACAAGATAAACCCTTGAATTCTGAGAACATGTGGCTAGAATTTCTATTTTTTAACAGATAACTTGGGTAATGGTCAACTTTTCTGTATTATCAGCCAGTATTTTCCAGAAACTGCACAAATAGAATAATAATTTGGCTTATTCTATAAGGGGATGTTCAAAGAGTCCTATTTTCATGCTATCACTTTAGGTCCTCACTATATTGAACAACATTGTAAGACCACTGAATTACATTCATCCAAAATATCCCTGTAGGCTATCAATACTTTAGGAACTTTTAAATCTGGTGAATTATGTGACCTAAAGAGCAGAGTGGCTTAAGAGCAGCCTGGATTCAGTGTAGTCCACTCTTTCAACTGGCCCTCAATTAAAACATACAGCTTTTAAAGACATTCAGTATAGGCCACAGTAACATACCACAATGAGAAATATGTTGCCTCTAAAACCAAATGACCAGTAGGCTTTTACTTCTTTTAGCTGAAGGCGTGGCCAATTGAAACAATTTATTCTTATTTTAGAAGAGGTATTTCACATCCCCGTGCCACTCGATCTCTAGTAATTTCACTGAGGTAGAAGGCTTCTTAATTTTAGTCATATTTATTTTTCATGTTCCGATGAGTAAATTCATTACTACAAAAGCTATAGTAATTACTAGTTTCTACTCAGTAAGTCAAATCAGATCACTTTTTATGTTACAGACAGTACAGATAATCTAAGGATGGTAAGTGTTAAAACTTAATATTTCTTACAGTAAAAGACAAATAGTTGTCAATCCCATTCACATTACCTATCTGGTTGCTACTATACTTACTTCATTATTCTTGAGACTTTCTGATGTACTTCTGGAAATCTTGTTTCTTGAATATTTTTACAAATTATTATTTTAAGAAAATAGGATAAGTACTTCCGCTGAGTGTCACCCAATAGGACAGTCTCACTCATAAAAGCATTATGTTATGTCCTTCTCTTTCTTACTCGCTGGGTCTGGTGATATATGGCTGAAGGTTCTTCCCAAAGGTTAAATGCTCATGAAAGATAAACCTTTTGAATCACTTGAGGACATGAAGGCAGCCACAATTGTATAAATATGGACACATATATATTTTTTAAATGACTTCTAAAGTTACTTCAGAAATTAGCAAAACCGGGTTGAAGATTTAGCTCAGTGGTCTGGCGTCTGCCTGGCAAGCGCTAGGACCCAGGACTCTGTAAACATTTACAATAATACCCGGCGCTATGCTGGGCATGGTGACTCATGCCCACCAACAATCAGTACCACATACCACACTGTTGGACATGGTGGCTCATGCCTGTAATCCCAGCCCTTGTGAGGCAGAGGTAAGAGGATTGTTGTGAATTTGAGGCTGAGCTCAGAGCCAGACTGAACTACAAAGGGGGACCTTGTCTCACAAAAAAAAAAAAAAAAAAAAAAAAATGTTGACTGTGATGATGATATGTATTCAGAATGTACAAATAAAGATTAAATTTAAAAAAAAAACAAAATTAGCAAACCCTGGACTGGGTCAGTGGTTCTGGCATCTGCGTGAGGTCCCAAGTTCAACCCCCAGTACCAATTTTTAAAAATTTAGCAAAAATGAAGAGATCACAGCATATTAAGGAAGAAGTAATTCAACAGTGTTTAATGACATTGATTTTTACTGTAATAAATCTCTTCCATGTAAACACACAGTATTTATTATAACTTTCCTTCTACACAAATTAAATTATGACATATGGCTATACAATCAACATATAAATAGTACATTGAAAATGAGCTGTTGGTCTTATCATCAGAAAGCTATTTGCTTTTGATGGTCTTTACTAACAAGTATTTTTTTTTAAGTACAGGGAAAATAGATGAATCAAGATGTATCATGTGTAGGTGCAAATTCTCTATACTGAATGTGATCATTATGTATACCTAAGCTGCACCGATAAACAATAGATTAAAAGAGTATGTGCTAAATCATTAGTTGCATATATTCCAGAGTATGTGCTATTTTGCTTAAGCAGAAGTATCATATCTGGTATAGCAGCTACAATTGAAGCCATCAGCAGATAGGCTTGTGTTCATTCACTCCAATTCTCCAAGATCTATCTTTATTCTGAACAGACCAAATAAATGGTTTTAAAAGTAGGATCTGGAAATTGCCACAGGCTCATTATTCAAGTAGTGAAGCAGAGAAATGGGATCTAACCTAAAAATCTATGGATTTTTTTTAAATTGAGTGTACTGGTACATTTTAAGTACACAATATGATCATATTCATCATTGAGAATTTGTACCTGTACATAATATATCTTGATTCTTATTTTTCCCATTACTCCGCCCTTCCCCCTACTCCTCCAATTGCCCATATGCACAGGGTTGATTTCTTTTTTTTCTTTTTCTTTTTTTTTTCCTTTTTACCTTCAAACAACCAATAGAGCAGAAAGATAGCTTACAATGTGGGGAAAAAAACTGTACTAACTGTTCCCCAGACAAAACAACTGTACAGAATATATAAAGAAATTTTTAAAAATCAGCCCACCAAAGCAAATTTTCTAAGCAATCTCTTAGAAATACCGGTACGAATACAAAAGTAATCTAAGTGGATACATAGGGTATGTGATCAAAATATATAGTAAATGTTTAACCTAAAAAATACAGTAAAATACAAATGACTTAGTTTTTCTCTCAAAATAGACCCTTTTGCTCCAAACACACTTATGCAGTCGTTCCTGGCATGTTCTGAATCAATTCCAGGTCTCTCTCAGTGAGTGTACTAACACACATGCGCAAAAGGGCAATCAGTGCTGCTGAATGCGCTTTATAAATACAGTAAGTGCACTGTGGTATCTCCAAGTATTTATCGTAGATAGGAAGTGAGCAAAGAGAGAGGAAGAAAAAACAAGGGAAGGTAGAAAAAAGGATGCAAAAATATTAACACATATTATATACCTGTACCAAACTCTCATGATGAACGTCGTCATTATGAACCACACTGAAAACATGCACTAATGAAACTAAAAACAAAGGAAGTAAAACAGTCTTCGCTCGACCTTATTCACAGATCTGACACAGTATGACTTTTGGATTTTCCCCAAAGTCAAAATAAACATGAAAGATAAACATTTTGAATTGATTCTGTAAAATGAAGTGGCCACGAATGCACATCTGAAGACATAAAAGACAGTAGGAAAAAAAGGGTTGGATAGTTTTTAGCAAAGCAAGGTGGGTGTATTTTCAGGATGATTAATGAAAATGTGTTTTTTTCTGTAAAAATTTTAAACTCAAATGTTAATTGTATTTTTCCAGTTATAACTAGCCAAATTAATCATTTCAATAATTGAGCTATAGAAAGTTTTGGTGCTCATAGGAAATGAACATATATTTGAACTTCAGAATATTTGACAAATGACTTACAATTTTAACAAATTCAGATTATTTTCTGAAAATGTTTCAGTCAAGGAAAATGAGACAAAAAATCCATCATCACTATCTAATATGATGCAATAGTATATCATTATTATAATTTTGGACATTAGTTTTATTCATTTATTCATATATTGATTTCTTTACACTTCCATTAAAGCATGCATTTAACAAAATGAATAATATTTAACTTTAATGCAGGTGTCAAACAACAATATAAGGAGACATGAGAAAGAATAAAAACAGACTTTCTTCAAGAAAATTTCAATTTTTAAAATGTTTCTTATAAGAAGAAACTTTTATATACTGGAAGGTATTTCAAATAACAGCGGGATGAATGTCAAGGGGGGCAGAAAAAAATGGTCTATATTGCTGATGCAAAAATTTTTACAGGTGACCAATAACAGCAACTGCGACCTAGATTTTGGTTAGATAAAACTGCGAATTTCGGGGTCGGGGAGTTGGCTCAGAGGTTCCGGCGCCTGTCTTGCAAGCGCAAGAGCCCGGGTTCGATTCCTCGGTAACCACATAACAATACTGGGTGTGGAGACCCACACCCAGCAGCAACCAGTACCACATACCACAGTGCCGGGTGTGGTGGCTCACGCCTGTAATCCCAGCACTCGGGAAGCAGAGGCAGGAGGATTGTGATGTGAGTTTGAGGCTGAGCTCAGGGCCAGCCTGAACCACAAAGCGAGACCCTCTCTCCAAAAACCTAAAAAAAAAAAAAAAACTGCGAATTTCCTAACACAGTAATAGAAAAAGATAATATATACTTTTCTTAATAATCCATTAGACAATTGGACGATTTTAGAAATGTAATATTACAGATTGTTTAGAAAATATATTAGTAAGAAACAAACTTTTAGGAAATGAGTACACTGACAATATTGTTTTAATGTTCCAGGCAAGAAATATTCAGAGAATTCTAATACTGTGATATTTAAAAAATGAAAAAAAAATCCTTAACATATCTATAAGAAATGAAATACAATATAGTGTCATTAGGGGAGGTGTACATTGAAGTGGGTGTTACAAAGAAATAATTGTTCAAAATTAATCCAACATACAAATAATGATAGGCAAAACACACATACCTTAGCAAGATGGGAAAGAAAATAAAATATGAGGACATTTTGAACTGACTATTTGGGAAATAGAGGAGCATGGTAAGTAGGAATAATTAAGTTTTAAAATGTGCATCAATAACATATATTCTATAAAATTAAATTATGGTTCCCATATACAGTAATTTGATAAATTTTTAGAATTCTATTTATTTTAGTACAGTATTTTTTCTTAAGTGAATATTTTCTCTCTATTCATGTATTTAAAGTGTCTGGTAGGAGAGAAGACAAAGGATTTGTATTTTATGCATAACATTTCTAGAATTTAAGGAGCAGACTAGCTAGCAGTTTAGACAGTATTCTTATAACTCACTAGGAAATCAGACCTATATGTAGATTAAACAGGTGCTATATAGAAAATTCAAATTTTAATTTTTGCTTCCACCATTGAAATATCCACCTATAAAAATAAAGTGAATTTTCTTCTTCAAATAAGTTTTTCTTTTAAAAAGACTAAAATAGAAGGCCAAATATTGGACTAGATCACTGTAACCAACTATGTTTGAAAAAGATTAATGTAGCAAACTTTCTGTTCATATTAATTTGGTTGTAATTTAGAAGGCATTCTTGTGTTGCACCATCCATCAGAGGCATGGACTATTGAAAAATAAATAAGTAATTAAAAACACATTTGTTATTTTATGCAAATTCTTGTTCCATTTTCAACGAGAGTCACTAAAAGACAAGGATTTTGTGTTCTAAATCAAATATGCATTAGTGTAACTAAAAGTGTTTTTTAATCAAAGTTGTAGGAAATATTTCTTTAAACAAAATAAAGTCTTTTCTTTAATAAAGTAAGGATATGGTTCACCTTTGTGGCCTTCTAGAGGAGCGAGTTATTTTTTTCCCTTGCAAATTATCACTTCTGCTTTCATATTATCAATTCTATGGGTTATATGAATTTGGAAATCTTATGTATACCTATAACTTTCCAGTCCAACTATCTTGTTTTTCAATAGAAAATGTGCAGTGAGTTGTTCAACCGTGTTCTAACTTGCTCAATAAAAATAACCTAAAACTCCTACTTACTTTTTAAATCATTTTCAAAGGGCCCCGCTGCTGTTGATCTTCCCTGATCTCTACTTGTCTTCCTACTAGTGTGTATTAAGCAGTCATTTTTCAAGTGATTATTGACAGACTGTTCATGAAACTAGGGTAGTTGTAAACGCTTATGACTTAAAAATATCAGTGCTATAAACTAAAAGTAAAATATTTGAAAGGTTTATTAATTTCCTTTTCAGACAATATTGAAAAGTCATTATAAATTTATTATTTGAAATTTAGAAAACGATGATTCTTTTTCAATGGTTACTAATATCTGATGACAAAATGATCACTAGATATCCTTACATGTGCTCCAACCCACTCCCATTGAACTACCTGAACCTTCAGCTAAAATTATTGAGGTTTATAGAAATTAACCTTCCTGGAATGACATCTTTTGTTTTATCTCTCAAACTTATTCTTCCTCTGCTCTGATGCAATCTAATTAGTCAAGCCAACAAGATATCACCTTTTTGTTCGACTCTAATCTCCAGCAAACCTAAATTTCCCCTAATTATTTCATGTTATTGTAAAGGCTGCTTTCTCTCTGTAACTAGTTGTGATGTATTCAGACTTCTACGATTATTCTATAGGTTCAAGATAGTCATCATATAATTTGCTTCCAAAGGTAATATTATACAGAATATGTCTATACAATTTGTAGATTTCCACCTGTAATAAGATGGAGAAAGGAGGGCCCCAACAATTGCCAAAATTTACTAGAAGAGATTGACCGTTGCTCTTTAGTCAATTTCAAAATGCCACACTCTGTAGCACCTGTGGTTCTGATCATCCTGGGCATTTTCTTCATCTTTGAAAATAATATTTTCTTTCTTGGGTTTATTAAGAAGATAAAAATTTATATAAATATTTATTTGTTTTCTCTTGTTAAGCTTAGGACATTTTTATATTTAAATGAGTTTCTTTTTCACAAAAAAAGAACTGCCATTTTGAGAAAGAAACCGGAAGTACTTGGAAGACTCCACTCACATCCTGTCTCTCAGGGCTTTGATGCAGCCCTACTGCGCAGCTGTGGTCTGACTGACCACTGCCTGTCTGACCCTCTAATCCCTAGTCAGTCAATCGCACCACAAGAGATAAAGATAAAAATTCAGGAATCGATTTATTTTTTCGACCTTCACTGTTAATGAATTTTTTAGGCTCGTTAGCTACAATTTGAAGCATTTTGAAGTTAATTGCTTTTATTTTAATAATGTTTTTGCTCGCTTAGAAATCAGAATACTTAGTGGCGAACACCTCACTAAAAGCATTAATTATTCCTGGGCCGGGGAGTTAGCTCAGTGGTTCCGGCGCCTGTCTTGCAAGCACAAGGGCCCGGGTTCGATTCCCCGGTAACCACATAACAATACTGGATGTGGAGACCCACATCCAGCAGCAACCAGTACCACATACCACAGTGCCGGGCGTGGTGGCTCACGCCTGTAATCCCAGTACTCGGGAGGCAGAGGCAGGAGGATTGCTGTGATGTGAGTTTGAGGCTGAGCTGAGGGCCAGCCTGAACCACAAAGCGAGACCCGGTCTCAAAAAACCTAAAAAAAAAAAAAAAAAAAAAAAAGCATTAACTATTCCTTAACACAAACTAGTTGGGACTCTGGATAGATTTCTTTACTTTTGCATTTAGAATGCTATGTATAATATAGAATGTATATGTAAGATTTACTTTTTTTCAGAACCAGTACTTATATTTTTAGAAACATTTCTAATTGTAAAATTACCTGACTCATATTAAAATCTCTTCTGAAATTGCCTTTGCTTAGATTTATGATTTTAATTAACATTTGTTTAGTTTATTTGACCAAATGATGGTGGTATCGCTTTGGGCAAGTGCAGTCTCCCTGATACTTTCTTCTTCTCCAGGAGAATTACATTATAATTTCAACATATGACCTAAAGCGAGTGGGAATCTATACCAATGTTAGAGAAAAGGAATTCATAAAGTATGCTAACTAAAGGAATACTTTATTCAAAGGCAAATAATTTTTATTTTCCTATTTTGAATTTCTAAATTTACCTGTGCAAGAAGTGTCTAGAATATTTCTTAACTGTGAAATACTCTGTAGGTATTAGAAAAGTTATATAATGTTTTCAGTCAGATTTCTCCATGCTATCTAGTCTAATACTCTCTATCCAATTGCCACTAGATTATATTCTTTGATAATTATACTGGGACCTATCTTTAAAAGGTCTTCATTTCAGAGGTAATCATTTTCGTTTTTAGGATTATGTATACTTTCAAGTGTTTACAAAGAGCAGGAATTTTTTTTTTCCCTGAAAAAGTCACATACCTGTCTGACCAACGATAAACTTAAAAAGAGCTTTGATACAAAAGAGTGAAATCTTTAGGTTGTGTTATCTTTAGGTAGGTTGCACAGAGAAAAATATTGAAATTATATGTTTCTTTTGTCTTGCTGGCAGATATGGATAGAATTACTGAAAGAGTCAAGGATATTCAGTCATACAACTAAAATTAATGCCAAAGGAGCAATTTGGTGACAGGCTGTACCAGAACCTTCTTTAGTAACAGTAGTGTCCACAGCCCAATGTGTTCTTCAACAACTGATCCTCTTTGGTTAAAGAAATGAATGACAACAAGCATACACAGAAACAAACAAACAAAAAACAGTTTACAGGTGAGATGATAAAGAGAGCCTGAGATTTTATATTGAAAATTAATAATCAATTTAAATACAAAGCTTGCTCAAATACTGCAATATGGTCAAAGGCATTTGCTATGTTTCAGTCACATACATGTCAGGCAGATATTTGAAGACTGAGGAATTTTTCTTCTGTTTAGCTATTTGAATACAACCTGTTTTATTATATCTTTAAACCTTTATATCTGTTTTGCTTCCTCCAGAAATAGTCTGCTATTTGTTGTCACATAAAGCTTTTTTTGTTGTTGTTATCTGTCTTAACCAAGGAAAATGTAAGTTCAGACTGTCTTAAGTAAAAAGTTCCTTGGGAGTCACTTCTTATAATGATATACTTTTTCTTCATGTTAATATTCATTGAATCTGACATTAATTTATTCAGTTTTTCAAGAAATTGTTTTCTTCTTCTTTGTAACATTACGTCCTGAAAGTTTAGAAGTTTTCCTATTCTCTTTTTTGTTCACAGTTCATTTAGTAATACTGAAATAATATTAGACATGCAATAACAGAAAGAAATAGAGAAAGAAGAGGAGGAGAGAAGAGAGGAGAGGTGAGCAGAGGGGAGGAGAGGAAAAGAGAGGAGGAGGAGAGAGGCGAGGAGGGGAGGGGAGGAGAGGGGAGGAGAGGAGAGAAGGAAGGCAGAAAAGAAAAGATATTGACTCAGCAAACTGAAAAATTCCAATTGGTCTCTACTGTAAGGAGTTTAATACGTTGATATTTTAATATGATGCACTTTAATATAATAAAACAAGTTCCCAGCATAGTCTTACATGAAATTTGTTCTATCTCTAATGGAAGGAAATTCCAAGGCTACCTACAGACTATACAGGGCTGTTTTGTAATTGCTAAGAATGTGAGGAAGCATTCAGTCCAGGCCCTTGATTTCTCATCCAAATGTATAACCAGAGTTAGCCTGTCCTTACTGTAAATATGCCACTCATTCTCCACTGAATGCTTGTTTGCTCCATGTAACATTGTCATCCCTGGTAAATAATGAAGTTAATTGTGAACACTTCCAAAGATTGAAACTTTGAGCATCATTCTCAGGTGTTTTTATTCAATATGTGCAGCTCGAATTGGTCTTTACATTATAAAACAACATAACTGATTTTTTTTTTTTTGAGACAGGGTCTCAATTTGTAGTTCAGGCTGGCTGGCCCTGAGCTCAGCCTTGAACTCACATCACAGCAATCCTCTTGCCTCTGCCTCCTGAGTGCTGGGATTATAGGCGTGAGCCACCACGTCCGGCACTGTGATATGTGGTACTGATTGTTGCTGGGTGTGGGTCTCCATGTCCAGTATTGTATATGGTTAATTTGGGATCGAACCTGGGCCCTTGTACTTGCAAGACAGATGCCATAACCACTAAATGTAACATAACTGATATTTGATATGCATCTATTGGTTAGAAAATTAAATAAAAACCTTATTGAGAATATTAACAAAAGATATTTGTTAGGAGATTTGGCAAAAATTTTTAAAAACACAAATTTCTGTGAATATATGGTAAAGGATTAATCACAAACCAGTTCACAAGGGCAGTTCCAGACTCATAGTGGTTCAGCCCATATTCTGTCTTGATTATGGTCCAAAACAATATATATTGACTAACAATCATATTTCAGAAGTCAAAGTTTGATCATGTCTTGAGAGACTGATATGTACTCTGATCTCAGAAGGCAGTGGTGAACAGCAGATACCAGTCAAGAGAAAAAAGTAAACAGAACTCTCCAGCATTTACATTGTTCAATAGGTTAGAAGCATTAAATACATTTTTGGTTTAAGAAATTTTCAGACTACAACAAATTTACTAGGAAGTAACACATAAGTCAAGCAACATCTATGTTTTCCCTTGAATACAGGTCATTGAACATAAATCACATATGATTTTGCTTGGCTACTCTCTTCTACTCCTCTGCACTGCATGAAAAATACTGTGAGGCAGAGACATTAAGGGCAAACAGTAAAGGAAAGGGAAGAAGAGAAGAAATTTAAAGTTGCAGCAAGGAACAAAAGGAGTTAATGACCATTTCTGTTTGACAGTCAGATATATTTCTTACTTTGCCTTGAACTGAACTCACAGTTCCAAAACTATGTTTAAAAAGAAGTTGAACTACTTTCTGCCTTGATAATAAAACCCTGCCGTGTTCCCAGTTAATTTACTTGGTTCTTCCGTAATGAAGGCCAAAAACCTTGTCTTTTAAATTTATTTTTTCAGCAAATCTGTAATTCTGGAAAAGTGCTTAAAACTCAGGGAAAACTTGCTTGTTCATTCATTTACTTCAACTTTGCCTAAAGGAACAATCTTAATATTCTTATTTATCTAATGAATAGTTAATATTCAGTACCCTGAGACATAATGAGAATTGGCTCCATTTTCCCATATTTTCTCCCAAAAAAAGTCTCACTTGGGTATAATCACTTGCATAAATTCACTGAACAGTTTTCCAATGCCAATTTGATCTATTATGTGCTATGTGAAAGCCAATATTTTATTTCTCCTATAATGTAAACATAGAAAAGATTACAAATGCATTAAGTTAAATTTTTGTGAACTTAAAGTTATAACCTTTTGTACATTTTCATTGACTTATCTAACTTTATTAGAATGATTGAAAAAAAGAAGGAAAAGTGAGAGACAATTTGGTACCAATGTTAAATTCACTTAAGTGAATTTCATCATCTTGAATCAAAATTATTTTTCCAGTCAGGTTGATCTCTTCCTATACTATGTTTGTGTAGAATTATTTTAGTTCTTCTTACTTTTTATCTTCCAAATTGCACTTTATATTTTCAAAATTGGTATGAAAAACCTGTTATTTGCTTAGAGAAATTTTTAAAGTTCTGGCTTTTTTTCTCTGGATTTTCTCCAATAGTTTAAATTACTTCTACATATGAAGTTCATTGACCTCGCCATACACTAAAACTATCATCAGTAATCAAGATACAAAGATGAGTAAAATGAACTGCCCTCACATTTTGCAAAAGTTTTATTCCAGTGATATAGACATTTAAACAGATTAATTCAGTTGAATATTAGTATAAAGGTAGATATGTCCTCAGATTACTACGGGAACACAGAGGCAGAGAAACCAGTTACTAAAATGAGAATGGAAAAGTAGTGACCAACAGGGCCGGGGAGCTAGCTCAGTGGTTCTGGCAACTGTCTTGCAAGCACAAGGGCCCGGGTTCAATTCCCTGGTAACCACATAACAATACTGGGTGTGGAGACCCACACCCAGCAGCAACCAGTACCACATACCACAGTGCCAGGCATGGTGGCTCACGCCTGTAATCCCAGCACTGGGGAGGCAGAGGCAGGAGGATTGTGATGTGAGTTTGAGGCTGAGCTGAGGGCCAGCCTGAACCACAAAGCGAGACCCTGTCAAAAAAATCTAACAAAATAAAAAAATAAAAAAATAAAAAAAAGTAGTGACCAACAAGCCAAAGACAGATACTTTCAATATGTTCATGTTAGAGCACAATAAGAAAGGGAAGAACCAAAAAACATTCAAAGAATAAATAATCATAAAGAAAATATGCAAGAAGAAAAGAAAGATATAATAGGAGTGATTAAAGACTTTTCTTAGGAAAGGTGTTAAACCCATATAAGCCATTATGCATGCTAATTACTTTAACTAATAGTATGTCAGTTATGTTTTTATGTGTTTCCCTCCCATTCTCTCTCTCTCTCTCTCTCTCTCTCTCTCTCTCTCTCTTGCTCTTGCAAGGTCACTGAGTGAAATCTCCAGCTCTTAATCATGTTTCTTCAGAGAAGCAGAACAAGACCTTATGGTGGTCTAACTTTACCCACTTAGCGAGACTGAGCTCCTTTGATTATATAAGCTGAGTGGTTCCTGTATGAGCAGAGATAGCGGGTGAGCCAGAGACACACAGGGACTTTGGAGAAATTTGTGCAGGAATCCAGAGACCTCAGAACTCACAAAGCCAGAAACAGCATGGTGGAGATCCAAATAAAACAGACATGTGAGTCAGAGTGTGGGGAGTAGGAAAGATTAATATTGCAGTCTGGGCAGTCAGTTAGTGAGAAATATTTCTTCTTTCTCAACATTTTTTGTTGTTGTTTTTCAAAGTTGTATTAGAATTACTGACCGAAGAACTCTCACATTCAGAAAGAGAATCTGCTTTCCTCAGTCTACATATTCAAACACCAGCCAAAATGCTCTCATAGGTATGTTCACAATAATGTTTAGTTCAGTGCTGAATACTGTGTGGCAAAGAAAAATTCGATACACAAAATTCAGTCATCACTTAAATATCCATCTGTTAGTTTTTGATCAAATAATTTTAAGATTATAATATTCTTTTCTTATAAATCAGGAAAATATTTCTCTGTCACCTTAACTCTGAAAACTACTACACTAAACTGGACTGATATTCAAAAATAGAAACTACATAGTCAAAATAGACACTACACCAGTGCTACTGTTGAAGTGAGAAGAAATTAGTAAAAATTAGGAGATTTTAAGATAAGATACAGCAACTAAAGACAACATATTAAGTTAGATAATTTTTCATATGTAACCAAAATTAATCATTGTATTAGAGTATACATGGAACATGGATATAGGAAAAATATACCAAGTTGCTTTTAGTCTAGATTAGAATGTTTGAGTGGTAACCTGAGCTAAGAAAGGATAAGCAACTGTAATTACTTGATCCAACTGGTACTAGAAACTCTTGGTACCTTAAATGAATCTCATCACTCATGTTTCAGTGAATTCCTATAAACAATAAGCCTTGTTAATTAAGATGCCATTGAATACGGAGTAGCAAGATAAATTAAAGGCACTGAGGCAGTGAATAAAAGAGATGCTAGGCTAGGAAAAGGAGCTTTCTCTTCTCAAAAAATGGAACTGCAGTAAATAAAATATCAAACAAGATTATATTTTTAAATATGACTTAAATTTAAAAGAAATAATTTCACATTGATGAAAAGCTATGTGGTAATCATCCTTACTCAGTAATTATGTTTACATAATATTTGAGTGATTCAACATGTATTAAATTGAGTAGGAAACTCCACTAAATATTATTGAGAAATATTTTAAAAGTTGTATTTGTTCATTTAGGTTTATCATTTGTATGAGAGATGAATATGAGGAAATACCTATATGTATAAAATACCATATGCTTGATCCTAAAGCAAAACATGACCAGCTGACTCATAATATTAATGACTACTAAGTACAGTCTGTGAAGTACAGAAGTCAGTTTTGGAAAAGGAAATATTTTCATTGAGGTTGGAGTAATTATACAACAGAATTAGAGATCTTAAAACATTAACTGCACCATGGGATATAAATCTATTGTAAAAATGAGTTTTTTGAGTATATAAAACACATCATTACATAACCCCCAAAATAAAATTTAAGATAAAGTCATAGGAAGAATGGCCATTGGATTACCAACATAAATCAAATATAGGATGGAATAAAAATATAAATGCTTCCTCATCTCTTTTTAGCTGAACATTGCAATTCTTCTACTTACTGAAAACAGACATGGCTTAAAAATACTAAAGAAATAAAATTTTGTATCTGTTGTTAGGTTTAACAGCAGTGTGTATGCATTGGGAGACAAAGAAACACTGGTTTTGAAATTAGATTAAAATATTTGCAAATAAGGACAAGGAATTTTTAAAAAGTGGAATATGGAGAAAATGGATTGTGAGAATGACACATGTAGGTACCACAACAAAGATTTTTGTAGAAGTAACTGACGTCCTGGAAATGGGAAGGAAGGAGGGAGAGTGGTAAGAAAAGAGTTGGTGAGAAAAGGAGGGAGAGAGACAGAACAAAATTATGAGGAAAAGAAATATTTGAAAATAAAATGTGGGAAAATCACAAATCTAAATATATTCAGTAATACTTTCAGGGATCATTTTGAAAGGTAAGCAGGAAAAGCACAAAGAAACTTATAGGTAGGCAAGTCGTGCTACTACAATAGCAACAAAACAACCTTAAATAAAGAAATCTTAAAAGTAGAAAAGGGAGAATTATCATGTTGGCAACAGTGATGTATCAAGGGGAACATCCACCTTCATGTCAGAAATGATAGCAAAAAAGACAGAGAGGAGACCGGCTCTCCACATTGAATTAGGGAACTATTGGTTAACGAGGTCATCGCCCACTTTGGAGGACGCACCTGCTTATCCAAGACAGCTTCAGTCATCTGTCACCAGAGGAGTGTAATGGACTCAAGTCCTTCCAGAATTTCCCGTCTCCCAGCTCCCTTTGTGTAAATCCTGTTTGCTCTATTTCTAGGGAGTAAGATACATGAAAATCAGCATATTTCTTCAATCAAATATTATCAGAACCAATAATGCTTAAAACTTACTGTGCACAGGAGAATATCAATATGGAAAGGTAAGAGTATATCAAATGTTAGTGCCAAGCAGTGCTGGACAATCTAACTAAGTGATCCAGACGTGGGTACTGGTACAGTTTTACTTACCTCTACTGTGCCAATGCTTTCCTCAACATTTTTTATCTGGTGGATATTGTCACAAAATTAGTCTGCAAGAAAGAAAAAACACAGCCTTGGCTTATATTTTCTTGAAATATAGATGTGGGCTATAAGTGAAGTATTTCCACACATAATCTCAATTTATTGTAACAATAAGATATAACAATAAATGGAAAGCATTTAACTGGATAAAGATGAAGTACTTGTAACACTGTGTATTGTACAGCAGAGGAACTAGTCTAAGAAAATATTGTTATCCAGGATGACTATAAAAGGCTCAGTTAAGTGGATCAGAGACCCAAAGGATAAAAATATTGTGAATTTTATTTAAAAATATTGAATGAAAATCAGGTAAGTAAATCTATGAAAATGAATAAAAGGATCTGTGGATATTTTTCTTTTACTATCAGACTCCATCAGGGAATGTTCACTGTAGAACAATGATTCAATAACTAGATAAACAAGGTGGAAGATCTTCCTGTCCCTCAGTTAATCTCTGTTCTTAAGGATTAACACACTATTGCAATGAATTAAACATATAATAGCATGCTAGAAGGGCTACATACTGTGACCTGTTCAGCAGAACTTCTCTGATGGTAGGCTCGACTGAACTAATGCTGCGGCTCAATGCTCGTGAGTGATATCAATGAGTGATACTAATCCTTTTACAGGATGACATCTGATAAAAAGACCAACTTGTGAGATACAGGAAAGTTTATTACATCTGTCTCCTTCAACCTAGGGAGACTAATGACTCACTGTCATTAGAACTGACTCATTCTAGATTAGCACTTCTTACTACAAGTTCTGTGCTAAAGTCACATTTGGAGGCTAATCAAAAGTCCAAGAAAAGAGGGAACACAGGAGCTCCTTCAGAGAAAGGAATGCTTTCTCTCTTTCTCTCTGTATTGTGTCTAAGCTATAAACCTATTTGTAGATCCACCCACACCTGGGGTGCTCTGTAACTCTGCGAACAGAATGAGCAGTTGTAGAACCGAGTAACTGTGTACCTGTCTCTGCTTCTCCTACGTGGTGATGACAGAGACATGAAGATGGAATCTGACAACAGATCTAGGCAGAAGCCTAGATCAAGTCATAGAAAAATTAAACAATATCCAAGCAAGCAGTGACTATTAATTAGGGCTCTGAGATAAGTTGCAGTCACTGGGGACTATAGTTTGCTTCAGTAATCATTTGAAGTTTGTCTTTAGTTTCCTCTGTCTTGAGTACAGTGTTGTAAAGAAGACTGACTGACAGAAGTAGGAATTATAACACATTTTTTTCAGTTCTTCTCATCTCCTTTCTCTCCACCACAATTTTAGCTGTAATTGCAGCTGGCCCTACAATTCGAAGTCCTCTTAAACCTAAATAATTATGGTATATTTTTCTTTTTTTTTATTGAGGATCTTTCTCTTGCACACAAGAGAAGCTCAGAATTGTTAGGTAAGATATAGTCATGGGGATTAACACTGAAGTAGATAATAGGAATTATGACATAAATATTCCATCCTGTTGTCTTAAAAATGTAATATTGGGAAAGTTCTATAAGCTTTACTAAGATCTTACTTTAATATCTCACCACTCAGAGCAAATATTTCAGTATTACTCTTTTATCTTTTTTTTCATTACCTGTCTCACTCTTCACTTTCACTGCTTCATCTTGAATCACCTCACAAATACATTATCTGAACTTCAGTTCTGGTCACAAGCTCCACTATGGGGAAACTGCTGATCAAGCTGACAATGGCAGAGAATGTCTTATCTTGCTTTTATATTTCTAATTTTTGTAATAATTATTGGTATATGGTAGTACTTCATATTTTATTTCTGCCAATATTCAATATCATTGGAATAGAGATCATTAAAATTTTTAAAAAATCATTTCTGAACAGAGAAGACAAAACATAGACAACAGAAACACTTTGCTGATGTTTTTTTAAAAAAGTATTTTTGACAACAGAAGACAAATCAAAATGGCATTAAACTAAAAATAGATTCACCAACAGAGACGCATACTGACCAAAAGTTTGAATATGTTTCAAGAAAGAGAAGAAAAAAATAAAGACACGGGAACAGTCCTACTACATAGCACAGTTCTGACATCTGCTCTTTCACTTCCTTTTCCCCTGTTTCTCTCTCCTCGCATTACCACTGTCTTTCTAATTTCCTTTGATTCATATACATTTTCCATTATTGTGTATTTCTATACATGGAATTGCTGTAATCGCTGGACTTATTGTTTCTTCCTGAAGCAAATCATGCTACCTTTGATACTTAAGTTCTAGAACAATTCTAAGTTCTGGCTCATGACAGATATATATACAAAGCAAGTTTTCCTGAGCACACAAGATTATGATCAGGTGTTTTTACCTACTTTTCAGTGTTTAAAGAAGCAGGTCCAAGATCCACATCACAGGCAGTTCTCTTTTCAAAAGTAAATGTGCTTTCCAGGTTTTCTGGCATATAGGTCTATTCATTAATATGTATACATTAGGAGTAACTTTGTAAAGATTTAGGAGATGAATATGAGTTTGCTGCTGGAAAAATGAAAGAGAGGTGAAAAGAAGGGGAAAACAGAACTGAATATGTTTTATGCATGTGCCAATTCTTTACAGTGAATATGATTAATATGCACTGTAAAAATGTACTAATAAAACTTTTTTAAAAAGAAACATTAAAACACAGTGGTGCATGCCTGTAATCTGAGCTTTCTGCAAGCTAGTGCAGCATCACAACTTACAGTTTAGCCTGAACAATATATCAAGACCCAGTCCCAAAGCATGCTGGGTATATAGCTCAGTTCAGATTCTCTTAATTCAGTCCCCAGTATTTTATTTCTCTATTTTGTCAATGAGCCTGTGTTTTGTATAATTCCAAATGTTAAATAAATACTGTAGCACTTTCTGTTTATATACAAATAGTATTTTAAAATACTAGGTTGAGATTTTGAATTTCACAGTTTATAAAGATTTGGTTTGTCATGTGGTAAGATGCCTATAGATTTTCATTAAATCTTGATTATATTTATGAATAGCACAGTCAGTATGCTCAAGAACTTTTTTTTTCTGATACTTATGCTTTAAAAGAAATCTAAGGAAGTTTGAAATCTGTTTGAAGGCTCATTGAAAGGCATTGCTTAACAATGTATTAATAATCATATTATTTATATAAATATTTAAATATATAGAAGAATAAGAAATTTATAACATAAATATCAACTTATGGTAGAGTTTTAATAAAAATACTGCTGAATATATTGAGCTACTTCTTTCTTAAAATAGATTTTATTAATCAGTAAGTTACATGCTTAATATGCAGTATAGAGCTGTATAAAAGACTGTCTTAAATGTAGAATTTTACTTTTGAAAACCAGCTCATCATTGTCTTAACTCTTCAACTTTGCCTGTTTATATTATTTTCATGGCATGAAATCTCATATTCCCCCCCCCTTTATTTTTCTAAGCCAGCCTGACTGACAGTGCTGGAAGGAAAATTATTTCCTTCTGGAATTCAATTAGTTCGACTTTAACTCCAGATGAGAGATTCTGCTAGCTGTCAACTATTATTTGGATCTCTAGCTAATTAAAGCTCTAAGGAAGCCTATTAAAATTGTTCAAAAACGAAGCCCCTTTTGAGCAACTCCAACGCTGACACATAAGAAATGATGGTGATATCATTGCTCATAGATAGCTTGTTCATTGCCCTTGAATTGAAAATGAGACAACATGCATCTACCTAACACTGCCACTTTTTGTGGAAGATGATTTGAAATTCATTGATATTTAGCATACATTAATTTCATTATATTGCTCTCTCTATGTATACTACAATAAAACAGATGTAAGAATACTTTAGAGTACCATCTTCTGGAATATTTCCCAGAACTTTACATCTTTGTCACTTCAGAGAAGCATTTATTACACTTATCCAAATTCCTATTAAACTAGAAAACTGAAGTTATGTACAACAGTTTGTTAATCAAGTCTCCAATTTAATAATGAGATGTACTAGGCTTAGAGACATGCGATCAAGGAGTGGAATTTTTAAGCTTGATACTTGTAAGGGAATAAAAGAATATGTTTTCAGTAATTACATCTACATTTTAATAAGCTCTATATTAAACTCCCTTAATTTTCACTTGTACAGTTGGGAACATATGTGATGTAAATCTCTGGTTTCTCCCACTGAGAAATGATGTGCAGTCTCCATCGATAAAAACAAAGTTCTAATTATCACTCCCTTCTCTCTGCTAATCTGTACTAATCTTACTCTTTGCCATGATACCTAGTGTTCATGTAAGGCACTTAGAAGATGAGTTTAAGCCTTTGTATTCTGACATTTTTAGCATTCAGTGCATATGCTAACCACTGTTTAACACTCAATCTGTGCACTTTCCTCTCTCCAATGTTCTCTGCAGTACAATAGCTATGAATTTGAGTTACTGAAGTACTTCTCTCTGCACTTAAGACGGAACCTGCATTGTTTCTAAAAAGTCAGCTGCAGATTTGTAGAGAGGGAGATCACAAGACCATTTCTGTCAAGAAAAATTAATTTCATTTTAGAGTGACACCAAGTAATCAGAGTGTAGTATTTTAGCAAAAGATTTTCTATAATAAGTTGTGGAAGGGCCGGGGATATAGCTCAGTGGTTCCGGCGCCTGTCTTGCAAGCGCAAGGGCCCGGGTTTGATCCCCGGTAACCACATAACAATACTGGGTGTGGAGACTCACCCCAGCAGCAACCAGTACCACATACCAGTGCCGGGCGTGGTGGCTCACGCCTGTAATCCCAGCACTCGGGAGGCAGAGGCAGGAGGATTGCTGTGATGTGAGTTGGAGGCTGAGCTCAGGGCCAGCCTGAACCACAAAGTGAGACCCTGTCTCAAAAAACCTTAAAAAAAAAAAAAGTTGTGGAAAAGACTATCAAATATTTCACTTATTTATAACACCATGCCTATCATTCCATCACCCTTTGTATGTCACTGCCTGCAAGCACTGTGCTTAGCCTCTTTGACATTTACAAATGAATATATCACATTTTATTTTAAATTTAATAAAAACTAGGTTTATAATTTAAAGAGGGTTAATGTGACAGTTATTGGCTTCAAAATTATGTAACAATATTGACACATATGCATACATTTTTTTGAGAACAGAGAAAAGAATCACACAATTCCTGAAAGATTTATTTTTGGGATGATTTATCATCTTACATTATTTGACTAATGTGTGAGCATCCCGGCAAAAAGTTCTATGATTTTTTTTAAAAAGTACAGTTTTTCTTAGACAAATATAAAGTGTGCTAAATACACAAAAAAATCTCTTAGTAAAATTATGGATGAATTATGATGAGAAGAGCTTCTGAGCCCAAAACCCTAATAAACTTTGGAAAGTTTATTCTACTATTCATTTTAATGAACAAACAGAAGAGCTGCCTCTGTGAGATAATAAAGGCTGACAGGGTATAACAAAGTGTGTGCAGAAGTAATGTGAGGCCTTATCAGATTGGTTCAGCAGATGTGACTTCGCTCACGTATACCTTTTCAGAAAAAGACTGAAACCAAATGCAATGTAATAATACTCATTCATATTTGACCTATATGTGTTGTTTTCAGAAATGTATACATATCAATATACATTCATATTAATATTTTAATATGACACTTTTACATGCGCTGTTATATAGTATAGTGCCTAACCATACACTATGTTATGTACATATATTTTATAGGATGATGCATATTATGTTATATATTTTATAAGTTTTTAAAAACAGACATAAACAGCTTGAAAGCAAACAGAATTAGGTACTCTTGTAAGTCAAATTGTTTAATTAAGTATGTATGAATTTCATAGAAATAGGGATAGTAAGACATTCACAAACATTTGTCTTTCAAGAGTGTTGAACTGTGTGTGTGTGTGTGTGTGTGTGTGTGTGTGTGTGTGTGTTCTTTATGAACTCAAATATGGTACTCTTAGAAGAATCAATTTTAAGTAGTTATTTAAGAAAATTTTGATGAATTATATATGTTCATCAACTCAAAATATTACTTAAGCCTAGTGAGTTTTTTCTATGTATATTGTTAAGTCAATAAAATATGAATTCTCTGTGTATTCTTTAGCATCACCTCAGAGGCAACTCTTCTTTATTAATCAGCATCAAATTTAAAACAACCATTCTACATACATTTTAATATTCTTAAATATGAAAACTGCTTAAATTCAGAGAGAAAATATGATAGTCTCTATTTCCAAGCCATTGCCATTGTCTTACAGAAACTCATCTCCATACAAGTGCTGTGTCATTTATATAAAATGCATTTATATTTAGGTACAATATCATGTTAAGAGGTCAAGGACAACACATTCAGATCTATTCCACTCTTAGATAGCATGAGTGAAATATTACAGTTTTCCATATTTGTGCTCATACATTTCACAAAATGTAGTTGTTTTAATATAGAGTGGGAAGTTTCCTACTAAAATTAATTATAATGAGATAAGGGATTTTACTATTGTAGATGTTTCAAATGATTTATAATGCCTAAATATCTTGACATTATTAAATAGAAACTTTTAATTTTAACATAACAAATTAATTTTAACAATTTAATAGTGCCAATGACCCTCGTGTTTGTCACTATCTACTTAAATCAAGTAATAATAAGTTCAAAAACAATTTGGTGTCACTATTACTTTATAATAGCTACTGAAATGAGTAAAAAATAGTTCAGAAACTTCTTATCTCATATTTCTTTTGCTCAGTGGGGACAATCAAACAAAAGAAAACTCTCAAATGATTTTTGAAATCTATTTACTGTGAAACAGTTCGAGTAGAAGTTCAATTTTCTAGATTTTTTGCACGTAAGAGCATACACCACATACTGCATTGGCTACATTCTAATGTGTGAAAAACTGACTTACTATTGTGTATTAATTTTTAAAAAGAATATAAGACATTTAATGACAGAAATATGTTTTTAAATTTATATTCAAATCTCCAGGTGTTTTTTAAGAAACTAAAGTATGTCAAATATAAAAGACAGAGAAAATCCAACAAGGAGATATCTAAAGAAAAAGAAAATAGAAAAGAAGAAAGCCCTTTCAGTTTTGAAGTAAAAAATAATTGCAAAAAAATTTATTTAAAGAGTCAACAAAAATTAGAATAGTAACATGGAAGTTTACCTGTTATTTAAAAAATATAACCAAAGATTATTAGAATAAAGAATAAGAATTACTGATTACGCTAGTTTAAAAGAACAAGCAATTACAAATTACATTTCAAAATATTGTTAATGTGATAAATATAATTGTGGTTCCATAGAGCATCACAATTTTGAATAGTTTTAAAATATCCTTTAAGCTTGTCTCCAGGCCCACGCCGGAGGAGCGCCCAGGGACTGAGGTTAGCAGCGGGCGGCTCGGGAAACGGCGACTGCAGCACCAAGTCTGCGTCACTGAATCTGCGCCCGGTTTGGAGCTTACTTGTCTCCAGGCCCACGCCGGAAGAGCGCCCAGGGACTGAG
>PVIR01003442.1:0-88657 GCA_004026965.1 Petromus typicus
AAAAAAAAATACTAGAAAAGGTAAAGGCTACCACCACACAGATGAAAGAGGATGTCATTTTTAAAAAAATTTTTTAACTTCAAATGAAGCAGAAATTTTTTCTAGCACCCATATTCCCTATAGGGCCAGATCCACAACTACAAACCCAGCAGTGAAATTGCCAACAAAATAGAAAAATACTGCCTAGTACAATTTAATTGAGTTTCCTGGAGGGATGAGCTAAAACCAACCAGGTCTTCCAAATAGTGGGAGGGAATTTGAATCTCGCATGCCCAGTGGAAAAACAGGGAGAATGTCTTCTTCTGCATTTTAATATCCTTGGAATTTCTTTAAAGTCGGGGATCTCTTCAGGAGGCAAGAAGCATTCAGAAATTTGAAACTAGGAAGTGCTTCTCTTGTCATTTTTTTAAAAATCAACTGTACTACTCCCCAGAAGTATACACTGTGTGTCCTAGAAAGTAGATTGAGTTAGCACAGCCATGAAAGGACAGCTGTAGAGAGGGGGAACTACTCAGAGCTAAAGGCCCTCAGGTCCCTGGAGGCAGCCTCAGCCTCTACTTCAGCTCTTTTCGTCCCTTTGATATAAAGCAGCCTCCCTCCCTGTGGGGGGAGGAGGCCTGGAGGCTCCAGTGGGGCTAACCCGGCCAAGGGTCATCAGTGATCAGAGCACAAATATCTAACAAGGATTTTCAGCCTGCTTATTTTGTGGTTTAGAAGCCCATTCTATTCCTCATTGCTGCCTTGGGAGTCAGTATTTTAGATAAACCAGAAAAAAGATGAAATTTTCACTCAGTGACATTCAGGAAAACCAAGAAAGATTAACTCCAGAGTTATACAGTTCGAAGGGACAGACTTCCCACTGGCCATGTATCTGGTGAGTACTGGCTTGATGACCAACTGGATTCGACAGCCTCCGTGAATGGGGGCTGAGAGATTCCAGAGAAACTCTGCCTGTGCTATCTCAGCACACATCCATTACACCACCAATTTGCTGCGGCCCGAGTGTCTCAGTTCAAATGAAAAATTAAACTTGTCTTCAAAGAAGCCTAAGCTTCCAACTCTTTAACCTTTTAACTCTTAAAACAAGTTCTACAAAAATTCGCCCCAGCTAGAAGAGCATCAAGAAGACAATGAGTGCTCCACTGTGAACTGCGTTCCCAAATTTTACTGGGACATTATTAAAATGACTAAAGTGAAGTCACAAGGACTAAGGAGACTCACAGCTTGTTAGTAAATCTGTCCTCCCACATATTCAGCTCACATTCACCGAGTCCCTCCCTTATGATGACACTAAGCTGGTACTGAACTATGTAAAAAACAAGATCCTTCCATTTCTGCACTCCCTGAGCTCACAACGCAGTCAAAAATTGGAGAAAGGAATAGGAAAGGGCCATCTCTGGAAAAGGGAAACCCAGACACAGAAATTCACAAAGTGATGAGCTCACGATTATTAGGATTTTAGAACAACACAGATGATTTGGGGAGATTAGGGATCCTTTCTTCGAAATGTTTAAGTACGAAGTCAGTCCTAGGCCAAAAAGCTGAGGAGATCAGTCTGTCCAGAAGTGTGTCTACTCTTTCTCCTGTTGGGGGTCCAGACACGTGGACCAAGAAGAGAGAAGGAAAGAAGGGTTCAGCACAGTTCTAGAAAGACACTGAGAAACTGGTTACTCTCTTGATACACCCCCCCCAACGGTCACACTCATTTTACAAAAAAATTACTTTGTTCCATTTATGCAATCATAGGGCAAGAACGAATGAATCTATGCGCAGCCTCCCTCATTAACGTCCAGAAAGAACTGAAGAGACCACTCTGAGCTTCTAGGAAAGCGCCATGGGAACTAAATTAGAGATACTACTCTGAGCGGAACTCTTCTAATGCAGCCAGCTTCAGTGGAGCTGGAGAAACCTGCGCCGCCTTTCCTCTAAACTATCTTTCCCTAATTTTAAAGGTTGGCATGGCTGATTCATCGAACAGGACCGAGAGCAGCCAATAAAATGGAAAAGAAAAGCTTCATGAAAATCCTCATGGTCTCTACCACGAGGTTGGGTCGATGGGCAGCAAATGCACAGCTTACTTCTTGCCTCCCTCCGGCTCAGGGCCCTATCTGGTTAGGTGGCTGTAACTTAACCCCAACTTATACAAACACTATCATTTCCCATTCTGAGTCAGAATCTTTTGGTCTCCAAACAAGGTACAGACAAAAGAGGGCAGGGTGTCCACTGAAGCCATTTTTCTGTTCGGGATGTCTTTTCCCTTAAGCACTCATTGTATCTCCATTGCTCTGAGTTCCTTCAGAAATCACGTATTTTGTTTACATCTGATTGTTCTGTGTACACTGAATCTTGTTGCATTAGAAATGAGAAAGTGTTTTCTCCTAGCTGGGGTGAGTGAATTATACTGAATCCCTGATTAATTATAAGCTTCTTGAAAGCAGGGCTTGAATTAATATTTTCTTTTGATCCTAAATTTTTTGCTTCTTATTTGAGTCTGTCTGTCTTACAGTTTTCTAACAAACCCCAACTCCTTAAGGAGACAGAAGGAGGAGGCTGAACTGGTGACATGTTTGAAGAGTCTTGCTCTTGTCTCTGAGAGTCAGAAGAGATGAGTTTCTCCTTTTATTCCCCACCTCTGTGGGTTGTAAATTAACACTTTTTACATGGGAGGGGAACAAGCTGTGAGATGGTCTTAGAGGATAAGGACTTGGGAAACACCCATGTCCTAACCAAGTGAACTCTCCAACTCATTCAACCATTAAACAGGAAAAAAAAAAAAACCACAGAAATCAATTAGAAGAGAACATGCTTAAATATTTCATAAAAGGCTTCAGAGGAAGGACCACTTGTTATTAAAGGCAAAGATGTTGCCCTCTCACCCTTAGTGAAGCAGGGACTACTCTTCCTGATAATGGCTGTGACCTTCACTAGAACTTGTGGGCTCTGTACTTCTAGACCAGAGGAAAGAACTCAGCCACACATGGCATGACACCAGCTCCACAGGGTAAATAAATACAAATGGCACTGTTAATTGATCTTACTCCTCTATTAGCTTTTCACAGAGAGAAAAAATAATTATCATCATGCTCCTGAGCCAGGTGGTACTCTCCTGGTGTTTTCTGCTTTTTTAAAGCAGAAACTCTCTCAACTGAGTTAAACTCAGTTTACTCATCTTTCCTCAGTCAGAAAAACACATCCTCAGAGCCTGTTTCACTCTTGTTCTTGCAAGGACAAGCTCCAGTGTTCTCAGGAGCATTTTCGAGCCTGCTTCTCTCTCCATCATGCAGAGGAGTCTTCCCTCCCACAGCAGCGCAAGCATGGATTATTATTCTCCTCTCCGGTGCCATTTATTCTGTCCATCACTGTACACTGAGACCTGTAGCAGGTGCAAGGCCTGTAGATGCTAGCCATATAAACCTGTATAATCACAGACTGCCTCTGAGAGGTTCTCAGTCTGTTGGGATAGACAGCGGGGATCCTCCGAATCTGAAAATTCTAGGTTTTTGTGATCAAAAAGCTGGGCTGCCTGACTCAGGTAAGCGAGCACTCAGGCAATAGTGCTAATTTAAATATTCAACCAAAGGAGACTTTTCCAAACTCTAGTGCATGAGCATGTTCTTACTCAAAACTTAACACATATGCCATAATGTATCCCTGTGAGTGAGCATGATACCACTCCATTCCTCTAGGCATTTTCTAACTACTGTTTATCTGCTACTTTAGGTTGGAAGGGGAGTGCGCTGTGGGAGCCCGATAGTACATTTACATAACAAAATATGTTTATAGTAAGAGATTCCAGCCATGCAAAATGAAAAGAAACCCAAACAAATTTGCACGAATGAGGGACAGTTCTTCCCCATACCTCCTGAGAACAGCTCAGGCATTCAGAATGTTTTTAGCCTCTGTCCTGTTGTTACAATAGCTAAGATGCAATTTACTTCCACCCAAGGGCCTACAGGGGCCCAGAAGAGGAAAGCTGGTCACTGCACCCAAGATCCCGAAGAGCAAAGGTGCATATTTTCCAGGAAGCCTTCCTGAAGCTCTGTGCTTTTCATCCAGGGGATGTGTTGTTTTATTTTCTCAACAGCCCCAGATAGAGTTCAGCCATCACAAAGCGACCCACCTAGTGCCTCCTCATAGGCTCTGTCCAGTCAGCTCCATCTACCCTCACACGCCCTGGAGCTTTTCTCCTCTCTTCATCCAGGCTTCCCACCCAGAGGCACAGAACAGGCCTGGGGCATAATTTTTGAGCAATTTTTATTCCCTGTGAAGCAAAATCAGGGTCTCCTAAAGATTAAAAAAGAGAGAGAGAGAGAGAGAGAGAGAGAGGAAGTGGAAAAACACCATGCAAACAGAGAGAGGTAAGAGGCCAAAGAAAAGGAAAGAGAGAAGGTGGGAGAAGTTCGTTCTAATCATGATGTCAGAGCATAAATGTCGTACTGAGAGTCAATATTTGTTAATCAACTTTGGTTTAATGCCAAAATGGAGAAGAAATGAAAGGGAAGGCAAGGGAAAGGAGGGAAGGAAGGGGAGGAAAAGAAAGGAATATGAAAGAAAAAGAGAAAAGAAAAAAGAAAAAAGGGAAGGAGGGAGGGAAGGAGAGAAGGAAAAATGAAGTCCATGGTCCAGTGGTTTGTTGGGTGAATTAGTCTCATCCTAAGGCTGCACTGATACGAGTGCTACGATCCTAAGCTTCCTGATACGAAACCGAGCACAACATTGACCTATCTGTGCGAGCACTCCACACCACTCATCTGTTCTACTACTTAGAGGCAGGTAAAAAGGTGAAAATAGCACCCACAAAGCACATATTTTCAAGTTGAACATTTGTCAGCCATTTTCTCTAAAAGCTCATGCAACAGCAGCAGGTAGATTTGTAGAGTCAGAAGCACCTGAATGTAAGCTAGGTCTGGAATACCTTAGCAATGGGACCAGTAAAACTAGCCCAGTATTCTAAATCATAGTAACCAGTAGGATTCAGCAATATATTTACAATAATGTAATGCTCATAAGAGGCTTCAGGAAATGCCTGGGCATTTAATTACCACTCAGGATATGGAAAACAAAAAGACAAGAGTGAAGGAAAGAGAGAGCAGATGAAATATTGGTTAAGTTTCCTCTGTACACACGTACACACACACAAAATCTGAACCCTACGTAGACTTTCGGATGAATGACACCTAAATAGATCTAGATATTCTTGAACCTTAGTCCATGCATGATCCCAAGAAAGGTCTGAAAAAGTGACTCAGATCAGGACAAAACTGAGAGATAGACCTGAAGAGACCTAAAAGATACCAGAACCAAACAGACTTGCTGTAATGGAGGATGATGTCTCAAATCAACTCATTCCTTTTAACAATGCTCTGGCTTGGCACAGCCTGCAGCTGAGCAATGTGTTGCTTGTCTTTTGTAAAACAGAACACATAGCCCTTCCCAAATCCTTAATCAGTGCAAAAAAGAGAAGTTAGTTCCCTTCTGTCCCCTCAGGTCAAGTCTGTGGGCTGTAGATCTGCTTGGACTGCCTGCCCTTTTGTCCTTTACAGACAGAACCATTTCTTACCTGTCTTGTGCTGCTGTAGAGCAGCTGAAGATTCAGATATGGTCACGATGGGCACATGGACTGAGGAGACTGGTACTAATCACGGGTAATGGGAAAAACTCTGGTTCTTACCTCAGTTGTACAGATGGTGCCACAGAGGAGTGACAGCACCACCTAAATATAAAATGTACAGGGAAGACATCCCAGAAGCAATAATACCTGAAAATTTTAAAACAAATGAGAATGGTCCACATTGTGGCTGGAGTTACAAAGGAGTGATGTGTTGAAAGCACAGATTTTAAAAAATCATTGCTGGTACAGTGAGTGTTTAACAGAGGAGGGGAAGCATTTGAATAGTCAAAGATGAGACCAAAAAGAAAGCCAGGAACATCAACTCGTAAGAGACCTGTTAAGGAGTTTGGATCATTTCCTAAAAATGGTAAGACTTAAAGAGTGGAACAACAGAATCACATCTCTGTTGTAGAACTACATTTTGATAACTATGTAAGAAGATCGGAGGTGTGAGATAAAAGGCAAGATGAAGGATAGAGTTAAGGTACAAATACTTCAAATAGAATCAGCAGGGCTGGGGATGTAGTTCAGTGGCGCCATGTCTGCGTGGAAAGGTCCTGAGTTCCATCCTTCCTACTGGAAAAATAAAAAGAAAGAAAGAAAAAAAAAGAAAAATAAACATCAAATGGAATTAGCAGGACTTAGTAACCGAATGTGTGTGGGAAATAACAGAAAAGTCAAGAATGGCTGTCTCCGTTCTGTTTGGGCAAAGTGTGAGCAGTGATGGCTTTCACTAAGGGAGGAATAAAAGCAGAGGAAGACAGGAGAAATGGGAGAAAGATAATTTCAGTGTATCCTTTTGTTTGTTTGGGTTTTGATCAGGTGGGCTACATTCCCAGATCACAGATTAGACTCTCACATGGGAGGGGGGGACTACTGAATATGACATAGGATCCATGAAATACTGAGGTAAGAACCTGGGAAACACCAAATGTGATAGGAGAGAAACTGGTAGAGAAAATGCACACAGAGACAAGAGAAGAGGTTCCAAGGGGAGAGCCCAGTGGAGGAGGAAAGTCAAGTCAGATAACAGAAAGAGGTCACTGAATTAAATGACAGAGATGACTGCAAATAAGTCGGTTCAAATGACAGGGGTGGATAGGCACAGTGACTCTTACACTTGGTGTGACATTTGACTCACAGCTAGTGCCACTTACACTTTTTCTAATGCTAGGCACCCTTATAAAATGTCTGATTCATCAAAAATGAAGAGTTAATTATGGTTGTTACTCAGTAAGGGTGACCACCAGGCAAGATGGAGGTGTTAGGCTGCTGAATGAGCAAAGTGCTGAAGACATCCAAAAACTCTTCCTACTGATTAGGGTGGTAAACCACAGTGTAGTGTCACCATGGTACACATGCATGTGGGATATTGTCGTCCCTTGGAATCCACAGGTAGTTTGTTCTAGAAATCCTGCAAAAATCTGAAGATACTTGAGTCCTTGTATCAAATGGCATAGTATTTGTATTTAACCTACATATATTCTCCTATATACTACTAATCATTTTTAAATGACTTGCAATACCTAACACATATACATAGCTGCACTATACTTTTCTGATCCAGCTTATTGTCTTTTTCACTTACAGTTTGTTGAATTCAAGGATATGAAATTTATGAAGATTGACTGTTGTATATTGCATATATTGATTGATACTGTTACTGATCTATATTGATGAAGCACAATGCGTTGCTCTTACCTTAATAAAAAGAGTTCAGAAAAGAAGTCAAAATGTTTGTTTTCTGTTAGGAAGTAATTCCTTGGAGTTAAGTTCCATCAAAAACTTGATTTTCAATCACCTTTCTCATTTTCAGGCTTTATCTACATACAAAAAATAAAATGAAGATCCACACATTCATTCATTTCCCACATGAGGTTGTTCTGAAGACTTTGGTGCTTAAGGCCTAAATTTATACAAATGATGGGCTTATTTCTCCAGATCATTTCTGAATAGGGATACTGAGTAAAAAGAAACCAACTTGTACAGAAAGTTTCTCAACTATTCTTAATGAAAAATAATTGAATGGATTACTTATGTCAACACCATGATAAATTAGATACAGAGATTAATGCATATGTCCACTTCCTTTTTTTTTTTCTTATGAAGAAGTAATTTGCTGTGTATCTCTTATAAAGGTCACAAAGGAAATGTATTAATTTCTAGCCAGTAGCTGAAGCATAGAGAAGTAATTAAAATACAGTATCAACCAAGCCTTCCATTAAAAGATAGTGCTCATTTGTCTCTTTCTTTAAAATCCCTAATTCCAGCCATAATCATCAGAAAACTGGTTATCTTATAATTCTTGCATTTCACTCTGTGATATTATAGTCTTATTATTTTTTTCTATGTTGTTTCAACAAATGCTGGTAAGAACAACTCTGTAAACGACTAAGACACCATTTTATTTCAGTTTTCCAGACAAAATGTAGACAGAATTGGCTATCACACTTTGTTCTGAAGTACAATTTTGACCTATGCTTACATGGCTTTTCTACCTCCCATATAAACACATCCAAAAGCCTGTTCTGATCCTAGGAAAGAAACATTTCTAGTATGATCCTTAAAAGTACTCACCAATAAAAATATCATGTGAGCCTTAAAGCAATTTAAAATTTTATGATGCCTTTATGAAAAATGAAAACTGGTGAGATTAATGTCAGTAATATACTTTATTTCACTGAACACATCAGAAACACTGTATCAATATAAAAGATAATTGGGATATCTTACATTATTTTTCCTATAAAATTAGTTGTGATTCTACAAAATTAGGTGAGGATTTTATAGAGCACATATCCATTCAGAAACTAAATTTTCAATGATTAAAATAAAACAGTTCCATCTATACAAAATAGGGCATGTTTACCATAAAAATATTCTACACTACTTTAGATTTGCAATGTAAATTTAAATTAATTAAGATGAAACTCAAATGCTGGTTTCTCATTCACAGTAGACATTTTTCAAGTGCCTGAAAGCTACATGAAGCCAGTGGTCATTGGCTGGGCCCACACAAGCCCGTAAATCTGTGCTATTCCAACCATAGTGAGTATTACAAGGCTGTCAGTCCTCTCTTGACATGTTCAGAGTGAAGTCAGAAGCCAGTGAAAACAATGGCTATGCCTCCGCAGTACGTCAGGCACACCCTACCAGCAGTAGTTGGCACTGCAGAATGTAAGCCCTCTGAGGGCAGATCTTCATGTATTCTGTTTGCCAACCTACATGATTAGTGTTTAGGGTTGACTGGCACCCAATAAGCATTCAGTAAGTATTGGTTGCACAATCAGATTGAGTGAATTTTCTGTAATTATTTTAGCAGCCCCAGAAGTCAGGACTCCAGCAAGAAAAGTATCTGACCCAAGGTCATATAGCCAAAGGTGACACTGTTCTGTCTCAGGACTGTCAGATTCCAAAGCCAGTGCTCTCTTTACAATCTCAGATAGCAAGCCAGGGCCAATAACAGTTCATCGTAGGAACTCGTCATGTAACTTGTTGAGCAGATGTTCCAAAATAATCCTCATGTTGAAGTTAGTTCACATCCTTCTACTGCATATTGGCTTGTGCAGTGTGCAGGATAAGAAGGAGCTGAGATTTGTGTTGGTGGATGGAGCCAGAAAGTCGTCTTGCTCTCAATGGCAACTGGGGACAAAGTACACAATGGTTTGCCTGATATTTATCCAAGTAGCAAATGTAGTAGGATTTACCAAATCTCTGCAGATCTCTTTATCATAACCATGTAGAGATATTCATGGTGCTGACAAATGACCAAAATCAACCATTTCTATCCTGGATAAGTATTAGAAAAATAAATGAGATGTGGTGGCAGACATCTATAATGCTAGTACTCTGGAAAGTTGAGGCAGAAGGATCAAACTTTTAACTTAGCCTAGCAGATTTAGCAAGGCCCTGTCTCAAAATAAAAGATCCAAAAGGCTGGGTTAATTGCAAAGGAAGTTGTGTGTGTTGGGCATGGTGGTACGCACTTGTAATCCTAGCACTGGGGAAGCAGGGGCAGAAGGACCGCCACAAGTTCAAAGCCAGCCCGACTTGCAGAGTGAGTGAAGGCTAGCCTGAACTACATAATGAGAGGGATGGAAGGAAGGAAGGAGAAAGAAAGAGAGGGAGAGAGAAAGAAAGAGAAGGAAAAAGAAAGGAAGGAAAGAAGGGAGGGAAAGAGAAAGAAAAAGAAAGAAAAAATTTTGTGTTATCCATTTTTTCTTTGTAAGAGACTAGTTTGTATTTATATATTGTATTCTGAGTAACTACTTTGAAGATATTGATATCAAATGCATTAACTATTTTTATTCTCTTAGTATTTTGTCACGAAGTTTTGTTTTATTTAGTCAGAAAGTTTAAAATATAAAGAAAATTACTGAGGATATAGCTCAGTGCAAAAGCTCTGAGTTCAATCCCCAGTATTAGAGAAAAAATATAGCAGAAAAATTAGGAAAGAAAATACTTTTTCAATCTCGGCTCCTCTTTCTCTCCATAGTCTACTCTAGCCTAAATCCAGTTCTTCCTCCTCGACTCTCACATTCAAAGGTATCCATCTGCCCTTATGACATTTCTCCTCCCTGTCCACAGAGTAGCATTCAATCTTTGCTTCATTATTTAGAAGCTTTAGCAAGCCATGTAACCTCTCAAATTGCTTCTCCCCCTACAAAATGGGTAAAATAATCTTTCTCTTATCTACTTCTCAATCATTTAAACAATTCATATAGATATTTTATTATATAAAGACTAGCTCCTAGGACTGTTACCAAATTCAACTTATGCCTTTACTGGTACTTACTACATACTTAATGTTTTGCAAGCATTCTTGGAAGACTTTTCAACATTTTTCCCTTCATTTCTAACCACCCCTGACCCCTGCAAAGTCTCTCTTCTCCCATTAAGTATACCTACTATTTTCTCTCACCATCCAAAGAGCCCATTACCTTGAATAATGGTCTGCAAATACCAAGTAACCACTGATGCCTGCTGTGAAAGAGTTTTTCCTGGTCTAAAACAAAATAATTAATAATATCAACAACAGCAGTGCAAAAACATTAATAGGATTTCCATTCATGAAACCAAATTAATTAAATGTATATAACTGCCACTATTTTAAGATTGTCTGGCCGGGGATGTAGCTCAGTGACCTGGAGATATAACTCAATGGTTTTGGCCCTGCCTAGTAAACACAAGATCTTGTGTTTGATCCCTAGTACTACCACCAAAAAAAAAAAAAAAATTGTCCCTTTTTTTGTTAAAATAACCTCTAGTTTTCTAAATATTGAAAAGATGATAATGATAACATTAGTGGGGATGGTGATGATACTTTGATATTGTTCTTAAGAGTGCCCTTTTTGGCAATTTTTTTTTTACTAATAGTAATATTATGTACTCTCCTATAGTTTACAAAAACTATACTAAATCTATGAAGTCCACAGTTCCAGATGGCTCAGTTAACCTTCTCTGACATCAGTGAGTTGATCATGAGGGTCTTGCTGTGTTGTCATTTAGCCAGTTCTCTGCTAAAACCCTTCCTTGGTTAATCAATGTTAGTAAAATCAAAATGTTCTGCAAGCAGCTTTTAATCTGGTCTCTCTCTTTCCCTCTCTTTTTCCCTCAAGCTGACCTGCACGTCTTTGAAGGTCCTTGAACTCTTGGAACTCCTCGCTGTCCAGCCTTTACCTTTGGGGGGCCTCAAGTAGGAATCCAAGCTCCCCCTACTTCTTTCCTGCTCACCCCTCCCTCCAGCTAAGGTTTACTCATCCTTCTGGGCAGCTCAAAAGACACACCTTTGGCTTTTCAACCTCTGACCTTTCCCCACCGAACTTGTTACCCGTCACAGATGGAAGATAGTGCAGCGTCCAGAGAGAAGTAAAATGGCCTTCCCAGAGTGAATGACAGAGAGAAGACAAAACCCCAGATCTCCTGACATGTAGTGGGAAAGACTTTATCGAATCTCCATGCCCAGAAAAGGTGTCCATCCTGGTGGGGGAGGGTGGTGTGGGATGCAAGTGAGGGAAAGGAGGCAGCATCGTCCCTCTGCTCCGCTCCTATCTCTCTTCAAGCTCCTTGTCATCAGGGGACAAGATCATTAGGAAATTCATGCTACCCTTGCTAAGTTAAACATAAACTTGGATAAACCTTTGTATTCTTGAGGAGAAAACAATAAACAATACCTTTCTGGAAAACGAAATCTATCTCCTATTTGTACATATGACCATGCCTATCAGTGTCACCTCCTCCTGCCCTTCTACCTTGCTGCTTTCTGTAGGACAGGAAGTAACGATCTCCTCAGAGACCAGTGAGGCGGAAAAACTCCTACACTGTCGGGCAGCCATGGGGTGTGGCCTAGCCAGTTCCCCTGTGTGACACCAGCCGCACTGCTTCTGGAAGCCCTTTAGCTCTTCTGTCAACAGGGTCCTTTGTTCCAGTGGGCTGCCTCACAGGAAATGCAGGCATTCATTCAGGGAATAGGGACACTCAGGTCTCCAGGAGTCCTGCTCAATGAGAAAGCTTCCTTAAGAACTTGCTGCCGCCCTCCCGGATGCTGATGGGTCATTTTTAATAATGGACATTGTTTTAGGAAAATCCCAGCAATGTGAAGTAAGGATCAGATAGTGATGCCCGAGCTGGATGCATCCTTTTGAAGCAATGGAGGAATTGGGTTCAGTGAGTTCAAAATGTTCTCTATCAAGAAAGCTAAAAAGGCACTCAAAGAATTTTCATTCAGATTCTTTTCCATAAGATATTTTTAAATCGAGGCCAGCTTACAAAATTAACACCCAAAACAAAACTCCTCCCCAGCGACTGCTCAGATTGGTGACCATGTAGTCCAGAATGAACCAAAGCGTACTCCAGAATGAACCAGAGGTGGGCAGTTCCTTGGGCTCAGAAGCCAGCAGCATGACTCATTAGTTTATTAAAGCTGGAATAAACAGAAGGAAGCAAGTGCCTGAAGAAACAATAGGAAACATGAAGAGTTTGTCTTCTGGAGCCCATGTGTCCTCATCTGGGCAGCCTTGGAATCCTGCCTGATGGTGGGACATTGTTTGCCTGGATCGTTCCCAGCAGCTGACATGACATCATACACCTTCAGTGCTCACCCCTGCCAGCGAGGCCCTGCCTTTCTAGGTCTTTCCTCCAAGTGGGAACCATGAGGATGAAACAGGCAAAGTCAAAGAAAATGCCATGGCAACCGGATAAGGAATAATTCAGCTTGGTTAAAGCACAAAGAAATCCAACACCAAAACGGGTAAATGAAGGCACACATTCTCTTCACCCTGTTCACAAAGGGCAGCAAAATTAAATGAGGCTGAGGAGGCTCATGGTTATTGCAGTAAACAGGGGAGGGGTAGGACAGGAAAAAATGGGGCTGTGGAACAGGCAATTATACACTACTTACTAATAGTAAAAATTAGGAATGTTGGTAAAGAGTAAAGTTGTTTAATTAGAAGTTAGAGCTCGCCCTACATGCCCACCTAGAAAGAGCAGTCACACCGGGGTGATAAAGCCTTTGAACTGTGTCTAAGTGCCGATACTGTTTACTTTGAGGAAGGAAACTGTCAGTTCTGTTTGGCCACAGTGAGCCAACCACAATGCTCTGATGGATCTGGGACCGGTAAGAGGGGCGTGTCAAACAAGAGGTTTATCACAGGATTAGAGTCAGGAAGAAAAAGTCCACGGAGGAGACTGGCTGGCACTCACTGTGGCTACTGGCACTCACTCCAGGCTACTGGGCAGTTGTGCTTGAGGGTCCATCTCATATCTCAAGGAACCAAAGGCTGGTCACACACACACTGTGTTAGGGAGCATTTTCAGGAAGTCTAGATCCACTCCACCCCAGTCTTTTAGATGATGATTTCTTTCTCCTTGTAACAAATCTTCACTCTTCGGGAGAGTGAAGTGCAAGTTGCATGTTGATGTGGTTATTGGTAATCAGAACCAGGAGATGTAGGTTGAGTCAAAGAGTTTCCTTGCAAATGGTTTAAATCTTGATAAAAATGAGAGTAGAAAGCAGTTTTTGAAAGGGTACATTTTGTGTTCCTAAAAGTAAATGTAAAATAAAGCAAATAGGTAAAGGAGAAAAACAAAGCAATGCTTGGAGGAAGTAAGTCTAAACATGTGGGGACAGCAGGTCTGTTACAGTCCTTCCAGAGCTTTCTATACCACAAGAATATGCAATTCAGAATATGAAAAGTTTATTTAAGGTTAAGCAAGCTTGAGTCACTAGCACATGGTGTAATTTTTTAAAAAGGCAGAATTCAAGAAAAAGGTAGACAATTTTTTTATTGGAAAACCTTTTGTTTCTGGCTAGCCCATGAATCAAATCTTACACCTTGAAAGAGTTCAGATGCTTCAAAGCTGCTGATATACTGATAAAGTGTGTCAGATGTAGTGACCTATTTCCCTCTCAGAAAATACTCAGCCTGTGCTATAATGCTCATGTGATTACTGAAAACTGCTTTCTCCTCATTTCATCTTCTCTTTTTTTTTCTGGTACCAGGGATCAAACTCAGAACCTTGCTTTTATACAGGTGCTGGAACCACTGAGCTAAATCTCCATCCCCCTGTCTCATTTCATCTTACCAATCAGTAAGAGATACTACCACATTTATTAAAAAATGAAAAAGTAGATTTTTAAATATTCTGATAAGCCTTAGATTTACTTTGCTCAACTTTGTGAAAACTCCTGCCCTCTTTCTATAAAAATATCATACTTTCCTCTGCTGAGATCCTGCTGTTCCACTCGGTGGAATACATCCTCAAGGCAAAGAATCACTTCTTGAAGCCAAGTCAATTTCCCATAGACTCTTTGTATGTTATATGTACTATCAAGACAATACTTTTTAAACTTTTTTTCAAATAAGAAATTATGCATTAAGAATAAATGCTTCTCTAAAAGAAGTACAGATGAGGATATGAAGAAATCAAAGTCCTTATATTCTACTGGTACAAGCATAAAATGGTGTGGCCCACAAGGACAATAGTGCAGAGCTTTCTAAAAAATTGAAAAATAGTTTTAGAGAAGGTTATCTGTGTATAGAGCATTTGCTCAGTGTATACAAGGACCTAGGTTCAATCCCCAGAACTGTAAAAAAAGAAAAAATAGAACTACCACATGATCCAACAACCTTAATTCCAGAAATATATCTAAAAGAGTTGAAATCACGATCCTGAAAAGATATCTGCACTCCCCAAATGTATAGTAGCCAAGATCCAAGATATGTAAACAACCCAAATGAGAATAATGGATCAACAAAATATGGTGTGTACATGCAATAGGATGCTGCTCTGCTTAAAAAAGAAATTCATTATCTTCTGCTCCAATGAGGATGGACTTGGAGGACATTGTGCCTCTCGTTATTATGAAATAAGCCAGTCTCAGAAACCAAATAGCACATGATTCCACTCACCTGCATGTCTAAAGCAGTCACATTCACAGAAGCAGACAATAGAATGGTGGTTGTCAGGGGCTAGAGAAGGAGGACTAAGCATCAACTTTAATTATGTAGATAAGTTCTTAAGATCTGCTGTAGAGCACAGTGGCTGGAGGTAAGAACAGAGTAGAGTGTACTTCAACATTTGTTGAAAGAGTCAATCTCATATTAAACATTCTTACAAAATATATTGAATTAAACTTTTAGAAGAACACAAGGAAATTTTTACAAGTGATAGATATATCATTTCTTTGACTGCGTGGCCACTATCAAGATTACACTCAGATATGTATTGCATACATTAAATATGTGCAGATTTTAATATATCAGTTATATTTCAATAAAACTGCTTCATAAAAAAGAGGGTTTCACCAAACTGTCCCCAAACTGAATATTCTAATATGACAGCATTGCTCATCCCAAAACCCAGTCCAACTTGAGGAATCCTCCTTGAGTTAATTGCTCTTCCAAAAGCATCCACACTTGATGAAGATGACCTTTGGGAGACTTAACCATATTCAAATCCACACTGGCATACAAGAAAGCACCATGGTTTGGGTGACAATGAAAGAGCAGCTGAGCAACAGAGATAGAGCTTCGCTTTTAGAGCTATTGATGGCTTCCCGTTCTATCCATAAAAGGCTATTATTCAGTAATGTGTCATAAAAATGGAGAAAGTTTGCTGGTCACCTGTTTTTCTAAGTAGTGGATGTTCTCTGGGGGCTCAAATCTCAGTAACCTTGACATCTTAAGCCTACTCCTAAAGACTAATGATTTTGAGATGTCTCTTTCTTTTTCAAGGCCCCAAACACACACACACACAAACACACACATGCACACACACACGCAAACACACACACACACACACACACACACACACACACACACACACACACACACACACCTCTGCAGCTTTCTCAGATACAGTAGTTCCCTCAACCCCTCAGGACAATTAAAAATTAGATGACCTACTCTTTGGTAATAGAAAAGAGCCCACAGGCTTTTCATTACATAGTTAAATTATGTCACAGGGACCCCCTAACTGGGGTTTTTGAATCCTAAAACCATAATGGGAGTTCAATGACTATTCAGTACTTCAAAGAACCTCTTAGCAGGAGTTAGTAGCTTTTGAAGAAGATGTATAATATGACTAAGGCATTAGTGATACTTTAAAATAAATTAGTTTATTATTTCTTATTGTCATCTGCTGTTCGGCAAATACTGCTCACATTATTGTACATTTGATTTTATTTGCTTTTGAGTAATAAAATTGAGGAAATGAAGGATTACTTCCTGCAAATGGATGTTCAGTGTTTATATGCAGATTCAGCCACTTGAGGAATGAATGGTCTCTTGACTCTCTGAGGTGGGTTCTCTGTGAAGAAGCATGAAGTAGCAGCACTGATGAGGGAAGGAAGCTGGATGGCATCCCAGTCTGTGAGACTAGATCGTTCAGTTCCAGAGTTCCAGGGGACACAGGTGCTACCTAATCAGATATAAAATTCTTTGGAGAAATGAGTTAGAGTTTTTGGGTAAGATATCATTTTAACAGTGCTTGTTATTGAAAGCTGGAAGACCATCTTCTTGCCCATTGTGATGGGAATGGTGGCCCACATGAGGCTTGTACATCCAGCACCCAGCTGAGCCATGGAACATTGTCCAGCTCCAGCCCCAGAGGCATGACTGACCTATAGCAGGCTCGTGGATGCTTATACAGTAAAGGGCCAAGTGTTTTCCTGGAAGCTGAAAGTGTCAGAACCCCACACTGCACACAGTAGGCAGAAATCAACAGAGGGTCCTGATCTGGGGTGAAATGATTGCTCGTACAACTTCATGTCTCCATCAGAAGGAATCGAGGGGAGTCCATGGAAACCTCAGAAATTTTTGTGATCCTAGAAACTCTCTTTACTCTCACTTACCTCTCCCCAGTGTCTGGTATGTGACCGTCAGCCTAATCTTACCGCACCCCTAACCTGAGGTCAAGTCAGGTCTGGAATTCAGAATTCCTCATTCCCATATTTGAATTTGACTCTTTGAGCCCATCTCTTCCTCCTAACTGGGACACGAGACATGTCCCTCTCTTCCTCAAAGAGCAGGGCTCCATCAGACCTCTCCTCTCTTCTCACAATTGCTAAAATTTCCTCCATCATTAGGTAATCATACAGACATGCTATTTGTTTTGCTCTTGTAAAGCAAAACAATAATAACAAAGTAGACAGCCATCAACATCACTCTTATCCCTACCTTCCTTGCCCATTCTATTTCTCCCTTTACAGCAAACTTTTTGAAATTCTGTGCTTGCTCTTTACAAAGTGTCACTCTCCGTTTCCTCTTGTGTGTTTTTACCTCATCACTTTCCAAGGAAACTACTTTATCAAGGTCACCAGTGATACCACGGTACTAAATCCGGTCATCAATCTTCAGTCTTCATCCTTTTTGACTAATCAGGATCATTTGACACAGTTCATTACTCTCTTTCTTAACAGTGCCCATCATGTGACAGACACATCTGCATCAAGTTTTCCCTTGCTTCTCTATTTCCTCTCTCTGTATCTTTGTCTCTCTCTGTCTCTTTGTCTCTGTTTCTGTCTCCTCTCTCTCTCTCTCTCTCTTCTCTTTCCCTCTCTCTCTCTCTGGATATTTCCACTTGCGTGCTTGCGCACATTCTCTGACTAAACTCATTTAGGGATGTTTTGTTTTGTTTGTTTTGTTTTGGTGGTGCTAGGAACTGAATGTAGAGCCTTTGCAGTAAACTACCACCGTACCTCCCCAACCTTCTCACACTCCTTTTTTTGAGACTTGTTCTCTTTTTTAAGTCAATAAGTTGCCCAGGCTGAGCTTGAACTTTCAGTCTTCCTGTTTTAGCCTTTGAAGCTACTGGGGTCACATGCATGCACCACTACTCCCAGCTAGTATTTAGGTTTTTAAGTATCATACAAACTCTGGTGAATGCCAACTTCATATTTCCAGTTGAAAGCTCTCATTTGAATCCTACTACCTGGTATATCTCCACTTATAATCCTAGCAGTCATTTCAAAGTTCACAGGTCCAGAGTTGAGCTCTTGACATCTTCCCCAAACTTTTTCCTTTGGCAGTCTCACCTCCTTCGTATGATGTTAACTCTGATCTTACTTAGACCTAAACATGAAGCACAAACCCTAGCTCTCCCCTTGCACACCTGCTTCAAGTCCTACCTGACTGTCTTTGCCACCTCCATGCTTCTGGCTTGCTCTTGGTCAATATTATTTCTGGTCTGGATTATTATATTAGTCTTCCATGAACCTTTGCTTCTACTCTTCCCCTTTCCAGTCACACTGTGTTGCTGCATATTCAAAATCATCTAATGACTCCCCATCTTAACCAAAGTAAAACCCAGAGTCCTTGCCTCAGTCACCGCGGCCCTGTTGGTAATAAGGTTCTCTATCCTTTCTCCGATGTCCTCTCCTCCCATTCCCCTCTACCCATTCTAACCACAACAGCTCCATCTCCTTCCTAATACTCCCCAAGGCCTTTGCTGCTTCCTCTACCCAGAATGCTCTTCCTTTACCTTGTTGCATAACTAATTTCCATGTCCTTCAGGTCTCTACTCACAATGACCCTGTCTGTAACAAGCCTCGGTCCAGAGAGCCAGCTTCATGTTCTAACCACTGGCAGAGTAGCTACTACCCACTTCCTGCTTTGCCTTTTCCTTGATTGTATGTTTTACTAACATCCTGTATGTGTTTCCAATGTGTTCACTGTTTTTCTTCTCATCCACCAGTTAGTTTAAGAAGGGCAGAATTTTTGTGTCTCTTCTTCACTTTTAAGATCCTGCACTTGGAATAGGGTCCCAGATGCACAGGTATTCTGAATATTTATTAAATACCCATCACTTATCACTTGCCTTGTACTGTGTTTCATTTTTCATCTTTTAAAGGTCAGGTGTTGTCCTTCTAAATTCTACAAACTCTTTGAAAGCAAGAGTTCCTCCATTTTTCCTTTATTTTTTTCTGTAGGATTCAAGATTAAACCCTTTCTCCCTGAGCCACATACTCAGCCCTTCTCACTTAACTTTTAAAATTTTGAGATAGGATCTCCATAAATTACTAAGTTGTACAGAGTGGGCTCAATCAAGTGCAGTCTTACTGCCCCAGCCTCTCAAAATGCTGAAACTGCAGGAGAGTGTCACCACACCTGACGCATTTTACCTTTTCTTTTTAACCTTACAGAGCACTTGGTATCATATTCATAATGTGTCGCACATAAATATTAAATCAACTAATGATTGGCAGACTCACTGCTAATATTCTCATTAAACAGCAGAAAGGTGGGTATAGCTTAACTAGTTTGTAGAAATAAATCAAAATTATGTGCACAAAGGAAGAATCATATTTATACCCCTCCCCAGATGCTGAGCAACCCACATGCAGAAGCCAATGCTTGGCGAGATGGTTTCTGGGAAGATGGAGGAAAGGCCTTTACAAGTTTTGCTAAGAGTTTAACTTTTAATTTAATATGAGTCTCTGTATTTGAGTAGCTTTTAACTCTCGGGCTCAAACAAACAAACAAAAAAAAAGAGTGGGGAAGCTTCCTAAGTCTACTCCACTTAACACATTAAGGAAAAAAAGAGAGAAAGAAAGGAAGAGGTCAAGAGTTGAGGGATTTGTATGTTTGGATATACAAGAAGACAAAGGAAGTCAGTACAATGATGTGCAAATCTAGAAACAACAATGTAGAAACAAAGCTCTGCTGGCTTACATAAACCTTGCCCCGGGCGTGCCCTGGCAGGAGAGGAGGCTTCTCTTCTCGGCTCCCTGCAGATATTTTTCAGTAGTTGATACAAATATGCTATTCTTATGAATATCTGTGTCTTTTTCTAGTTTTGTTCTGTCTCTGGATCTCTCTCTCTCTGTCTTACACACACACACACACACACACACACACACACACACACACACACACAAGTATGTTGCAAACATAATACCTACAGACATGATTTGGGATATATATTTTGTGGGAGCACTTTTAATGCTAGTTCGCACCTTTAGAAGTCTCCTCCATCGTCTTTTTCTTGAGCCTGGTGGTATTCAGCTCTTCTACCTTTTGCTGGAAGCCGCTGACCCTCATAGCCAAAGGTGCATACTCTGAGGTGTGTACAGTCTTTCTGAGTTTCTTTGGTCACTTTGGAACTCAGGGGTCCTCCCTACTTCTGAGTTGGAACAGCTAATTCAAGAAAATTCAAGAATCAGATCCAACACATGTAACACTTCCTTAATATTTATGAAAGCAGAGGCAAAGCATGATATAGTACTTAAAAGCAAAACTCTGGCTTCACACTTGTGGGATTTTAATCCCACTGTAATTTTGTGAGTTTTGTGGAACCACAGGCTGCTGTGTTGTGGTATACACAAAAAGCTCTCGGGGAACACACTGGCATAGGGAGGACAGTCTTTGTGTAAGAATTTATTATTTGTACTTGCTGTTACTCTTATTTATACTGTTAGTAATTCTGAATGTCCAGGGAACGTGCATTCCCCTACCTGAAAGCCCAGTGATTCCATTTTCTTCCCCACCGTCCTCTGTGTAAGTGTGTCTGTGTGTGCATGCTCGCACAAACACCTTTGCTAAGGCTCGCTGGTGTCGTGCTTCAGCTCATCTTCACCACTCTGCCCGAGAATGAGGACTGCCTCCTACTGAACTTCAGTGATAGATCACATCCAGGAAAATGTGAAATCCTGTCATATAACTTGCTAAAATACCTAACCCCTATTTAAGTGCCCCACTGCACCAGGAATTTAAAACAAAATAAAACTTTCATTTTCATGAGTTGCCTTTGGTTCATTTAACCCCTCAAAAAAAAAAATAATGTTTTTTTCATCCGCCTTCCTAAGTAGAAGCTCAACCCAGAGAAACGAGGGGACTCCTGGCTGATTATTTCTGCTGCTCTCCAGGCTGCTTGCAGGGGCACCCTTTGTGCCAGGAAGCAAAAGCTAGCTGGGAAACAGTCCTCTCTGGGGGCCGGTGGCTATTCTGTCACTACGGACATTTTCCTGCATTTTCTGTTCTTCTGTGCCCTGGTATTTCTGCTCCCCTTTTTACTGTGATGTTGGAAGCTTTCTCCTTTCCATGCTAGCCCGTTCCAGCTCCTGGGCCCCTTTCCTGGGGACACCCTGGCCATCCATGAGTCCCCTCCCCCTGCAGCTCTCACTCAGCCAGGCTGACGTGCCGGCCCCACACCCTGCGTCCGAGCCAGGCCTGAACCCTCCCGTGCCAGCCAAGCTCATGTGAACTCACGACAGCTCTTGACCCTGCCAAACTCCCAGTCCAGCAGGCAGGGGCACAGTCTTTATTTTGGCTTTCTGAACCCTTGGAACTTCTGCACTGAGACGACCTGACCACTCTTCCTGCTTCTCTTTATTTTAACCACTGCCTTTTAAAGATGGGTATTCTCCAAATGCTTCCGACCTACTTTCAGTTTGAATTTCCTCTTGTGATGGAACATTTCCAATGGCACATGGATGAGGTTCCCCAGAGGAAAGGACTGGGTTTGTTCTCTCCGCGGGGTCACGGTGTTATCTACGGACACATTCCACAGCCTCATAAAAACTGTCAAATCACCAACTACAGAGACTGCCTGACAGAAACACCCATTAGGTATCACAAGCTTGATTTTTACAGCTACTAATAACTTCTACCTTTGAGTTTGCCCAGAGCTCTGCACACAATTCAAATAAACCAATACTTTAAGTCGGTGCGAGTTCACTGTGTGACCTCAGAAAAGTTGGCTAACCTTTCTGATCCGTATTTTCTTTCTCTGTTAGGCCCCAATCAGTAAGGTCATACAAATCACTAGATAATAAGGCCTTTTCATAACAACGGATATGTTAAAAACATTTTTTAAAATCTCTAATTCTTGACTTCAAATGTATATCTAGAATCAGAGACAACTGACAGTTACTGCTAATAGGCAAGTTTTAAAAGATTGAATTTCTAAAATGGAGCCACTGGCCTATGCGTGTAAAACTTTACTTCAGGACCAAAGGTCACGTGAAGAGCTTTGGCTTTCTGCAGGACACGAGCAGAAATAAGTTGGACAGGAAAAGGAAATTTCTTTTTTAACTGTCATATAATCATCATTGTGTGGTCAAAGTAAATGTTTTAATGTGAGTCTTATTGCATCAAGAATATCAATAACACTTAAACTCTAATCCAAAAGTTTCCATCATCTTCCCTAAGGGATCTCATTTTCTCGGGGTGAATTTATCTAGTCCAATAAATGTTACCCAATTGAAATGTTTTAGTCCTGGACTTCCAACCCTGCAAAGGTCCATGTGAGCCGAGTGCACATTTACTTTCCCCCTCTGTCTTCCCAGCACTGGGGCGACGCCTTCCTGCTGTTTTTCATTAGCGAAAAGATGGCGTCTTTACCTGGGCTCGAAGGCCCGGAGCTCTGTGCTCTCTCCTTGCTGGTCTGGAAGCAGGCAGCAAAGGTGCCTTTGGAGGACTTGGCAGGGTTGAGGCTTTCCCACCTAGGGCGCTGCGCTCCCTCGGGGCCCCTTCTCTCCTCTGCCCTAGGTATCTATTCCACTCTTTGAGAAAAGGTCAAAAGATCCAGAGATTCTCTCTGAATCTAGAAAGTTTCAAAAGCATGAACAAGGCATATTTTCTAAATAAAGCACTTGAAACTCTAAATTCTCAGCGATTATGTTACTTCCATTTATTTTTAAAAAGCAAAAACTCTACTTTATCTTGCAGTTGCAGTAACATAAATAACACTGTTTAGAGAAAACCTTCTGCAAATGTCTAAAAGCCAAAGCTAGGCTGAGTCCTTGCTAAGACCTGAAAGAGAATTAGGGGAAAGTCGGAGATTTCCTGTCTTTGTAATGAGTTTACTAATTAAATCTTAATTGTAAACCAAGCTGAGCAAAATTTAAATGAACTCATAGTGCCAGAAGCCAGGTTATTATGATGGAATTGTTTATAAGGACAGGAAAGTGACTTTCTAAACAGCAAATTCCTGCGCGTTAGCCAAGACCCAGAGGAAGTCCCAAGTGGAGAAGCACAGAATGCAGAAGTGACGTGAACCTGGAGATAATTATATGACATCGAGATATCCTGAGTCCCCTGAATTTAGTCGTTGCCAGAGGCGGCAATATTCCTCCTCTGCCGGGCTGGAAACAGCCATCTCTGTGAGCGCCAAGGTGTTTTTCGCCCTTTACAACAAGCAAACGCTCCCGCCATTTTAGCAGTGATTTAACTCCAGCGGAAACGGGAATTCCTTTGCTCTGTAAATCCTAACTGCTCTACTGAAAAGTAAGCTTTGCAAATATAGCGGAACAAACACATTCAGAAGAAACAAAGAGCAATACTAGAAGAGTAACAACCAGAATTGATTGTATTTCCCCTGGTACTATGCAGGGGATTCCAGAGAGGCTGTAAAATAAATCAAACTAGATAGAACTCATGTGGCTCAGTATGTAGTTTAACATAATTTATTTGTTATGAGATTAGGACACTGAATTTTCCAAGTGCTCTGGTTCTGCTTTGTTTCCTCATTTTTTTACATTCACTCATATAAAATGAATAATTTCCCTTACAGCCTTTCCTTCTAGGGGCACTTATATACAGCGAAATTCTCATAGATACATTCGTGTATATTTGGCCGCTGCATTAGTCACCTTGCTGTGACCAAATGCCTGAGAAACATGGCTCGAAGAACGAAGGGATTATGGTGACTCACGGTTTGGGGGAGTTTAGGCAATGGCTGGCTGATGTCAAGGCAAAAACAGCATGGCAGAAGGATGTGCAGAGAAAAGCTGCTTGCCTCTTGGCAGCTTGGAAGCAGAAAGAGCAAGGGAGGGCAGGAGAAGGGGCTAAAGACAAGAATACAGCCTTCCAGCTCAGGTGCCCATGATCCTGCTCACTTTCCAACCTCTCTAACAGTGTGCTCAGCTATGAATTCATCACTGGGTTAACTGATGGATGAGTTTAGTGTTCCATGTTCCAGAAGTTGCACCTTTGAAAAGAGAAGCCTTTTGAGGACGTAAGGCTTTTAGGGGACCATACAACCATAACAACCATTAAGACTCCCCACTGATGTCCTTTGCCACAGGAAATGACTCTGTGTCTTGGATTCCCTGAAGAGTACCTGGAGCCAGGAGAGAGAGACATGTCATAGATCAGAGATCACATGAGAAATAGTCCAGTCACACCCTATAAGAAGGAGACTCACAGGGGACATGGATGACACCTGCCATCCAAAATTTGGAAAGCTGGTGAGCAGGTTTCCTCTCCGGGGAAATGAGTGAAATAAATGTTGGGAAGTGTATCCTATAGAGACAGAGTTAAAATAAAAGAGGCAGTATAATTTCATGATATGTAATATTATATAATATAATGCATTTTATTCATGTTATAGATTTTATTTTAAAATTTATAATTTAATTTATCTTATTAATGATCTATTCATAAGATAGTTTATTTTATTCATGTATATATGTTTCAAAAGGCACAGAGACTTTAAATTTAAATTCATGAAACTCAGTCCACTTTGTGATTTTTTTTTTCCTTTACACCTCTTTTTGGACCAAGGTAGGAGAAGCTGTCCTCAGGACAAAGCCTGAGGCTAGTCTGGTCTGTGTGGTGAGGCATCATCATCATCAGGGTGTTGGGTGTCTCTTCATTGGATGCAGGTGCTCAGAAGTCTTAGCACCAATAGGAGCCTCAAGGAGCACAAACACTATGTGTCTGCACTGCTTATGGGACTGAACGGGGCCAAAGGAAGAACTGGGCATGTAGGATTTTTTACCACAGTTACCATTGTGTGACCTTTGAATCCAGAAGAAAGTAAGAAAATCATCCTCTGCAGGGCATTATATGTGAGCGTCTTCCATCTCTGATTTAAGTTATTTGTTCATTACCCTCACAGAAAATTTTTAACTGCTGACTACTTATTTACTCAGTAAATTTAAATTGTCTTTATGGATCTTCTGCAAACTGCCCAGTCATTGTTCTTCTGTTTTGTTTTGTTTTGTTTTATTCTGTTTTTAATAGGAGCCAGCCAGAACTTAAATATAGACTTAATAATAAAACATCATTATTTCATCTTTAAAATATTTTGAGGATGGGCCAGGGATATAGCTCAGTGGTTCCTGTGCCTGTCTTGCAAACACAAGGGCAGGGTTCGATCCCCCAGTAACCACATAACAATACTGGGTGTGGAGATTCACCCCAGCAGCAATCAGTACCACATACCACAGTGCTGGGCATGGTGGCTCACGTCTGTAATCCCAGCACTAGGCAGGCAGAGGCAGGAGGATTGCTGTGATGTGAGTTGGAGGCTGAACTCAGGGCCAGCCTAAACTACAAAGCGAGACCTTGTCTCAAAAAACCTTTAAAAAATATCTATTTTGAGGTTATTTTGATATATGGCATAGTACATCTTCCAGAAACATCACTTTGCTTTAGCTCTATCTGCAAGGTAAATGCTAAGTTAATCACAAAATTAAAATTAGAATGTTTTTAAACCACCTGCTATGTGGGCTGTGACCAATGGTGATCAAAGGTCAGAGCTTGACTTGGGGCCACACCTTCCCATACATGTGATCTTTGAGAGAAAACAAACACAGAATTTTGATGTTAGTTATAGATCAAGAGTTTGAAGACACACGGTGTGACTTTTGTTTGGAAGCTGTTTGGTGTATTTTTCTGGTTTGTCTTTTGAAGCTACTAGCCCATCCCACCAGTGCCAGTGCCATGTCAACAACCAAGCTGACCTCAAAGGTGCCCAGTAGAGACCAGCTAGATCCACAGATTCTCAGTCACTGTTGCTGGGCCAGCTTGTGGTGGAAGGAGAGCTTCAGCTTAGTCTCCCATCATCTTACAAAAGACAGAAGGGGGATTTGACTGGCCTAGTGCATAACTGTATCCTGCTAGTCCAGCACTACCTAGAATCTGCACCTTGTCGGCCTTCCACAAAAACTTAAGTCTTTGGGCTTCTCGTTGGACAGCTTTCTCAGCTTGAAGAGAATTTGGCCAGACTCATGGATGCTATGACAGGTGTCAAGAGGCCTGGATTACTGAAGGTGTATTTAACATGGGCCAGAATCCAATTGTCTACCACACATAAATTACCCTCACTGAAGTACCTATCAACATAGACTTGCAAAGACTTCCTTCATTTTATGGTGAATGCAGAAAATGGTGAGTTTTGAGAGTTCACTATTTATTCACTGCCTTAGTGTCTTATACAGGTTTAAAACTAGAAGCCAACACAATATTGTGTGTACAGTTTAGCCCTTTTGTTACTACCTACACAACTCATTACAGTGATTCCCCCAGAGCCCAGAAACAGACAGAGAACCACACTCATTTTTATTCCAAGGAAGTGACCAGATTCCATTGTTAACAGGTGAATAGGAGGGCATAGGAAAACCTGACATCAAAATTTTGCTTGAGACTTGTTTCATTAAAAATGGAATTTTTCCCAATTAGGCTTCCTATTTACCTTGGAAATGGATTTCAGGGAGGTCAAGTGATAACCTAAGCTGGACTCAAAAGTGCTATTAGTCTAGTGGAAGCGACACGTAAAGCAATTCCAGCTTACCAGCTAAAGGTCAGATAAGTGCCAGTGACAAGTTTCATAGCTCTGTGTAACATTCTGTGGCCAAATGGCCACAGGCCACAAGACACTATAATTGGCCACCTTGTCCCAGACTAAAGCCGCAACATCTAATTTGATTTCAGAGAAAACACGGCGAAGATTTTGAAATTTCAGAATCTCTCTCTCTGTCTCTCTGTCTCTCTGTCTCTCTGTCTCTCTCTCTCTCTGTCTCTCTCTCTTCTTTTAACAAGGAAAATTATTGTTTTGGAAAACTAGACTGGGCTGGACTAATTCACCACATGTCTCCCCAGTGGACAATGGCTGTCATATTTTCCACCAAAAACTTGGGTTTGTAGCCTGTGGAGTCTGGCACCATGCAAATAGATATGATGTCTGGGAGAGAGGGACTGGCAGAGGAAGGGAGCTGTCCTGTTCTTCAGTCATGTGGGGGAGGAATGACCCTGAGCGAATGGATTGGAGGTACCACTCAGGCGATGCCGCAGAGAGCTCCTGGCAGTGTCAGTCTTCCAGGTGCAACCCTGAATCCCTGAGCTGGATGACATTCAGCTGAGCCTCTGCCAACCCGGAGTGCAGGATCAGGCCTGGACAAGCTTCAGACAGTTGGTGGAAAGCCACTGAAAGAGGTATGACCCATTCTCAACTAGAAAATTTTGCAAGAGGAAGGAGTCCAGCCTGTTTGTTGCATCCCCCGAACTGAGAATGGGGCTTGGTCTATGGTTGATGCTTAATATATGTTTGTTGACAGATGGGTGACCACAATGGGGAAGCAAAGGATTTACACAAGAAACAGCCTCTAAGTATGTGGAAAGAAAAAAATAATCCTCATATCTTGGTATTGGGAATGTATATTGGTATTACATAATGGGAAGCAATAGGAAAGTTTCACAAAAAAAATTGAAAATAGAATGACCACGTGATTGAGTAGCCACTCATTCCCCTGCCCAGATCTAAAGAAAGTGAAGCCAGTGTCTCAGAGGTAGCTGCTCCCTGTGTCACTGCAGCAACACTCACCATATCCCAGGGCCATGATCCAGTGAGCTTGTTAGCTCGGGCTACCACACAGCACATTGCAAACTGCCATGCTTAAGCAGCAGGAATGTATTATTTCACAGTCCTGGAGACTGGAAGTCAAGGTCAGACTCTGGACAGGGTGAAGAGGTATCTATGAGCCTCCCTCTGGCTCACAGATGGCCACCTTCTTGCTATGTCTTCACATGATCTTCTTTCTGTGTGAAAATCCCTCTATACCCTTCAAATGTCCAAATGCCTTCTTCTTATAAGGACATCGGTCACATTTGAATAGACTCAGTCTTCAGGATCTCATTTTAACTCAATTATCTTTTCCAAGACCTCTCTCCAAATAGAGTCACACTCAAGGTAGGGTTCAACACAATGAATGGGGGACTACACACCTTTTAGCCCATCACAGGTGTGGCCTGCTCCTGTTGCCTCAGTTACCTTTTCTGTTTTGCCTTTTTGGTTCTCTCTTCAGTGGTTAGGACTCTAACATATGAATTCATTGAGACACTCTTCAGCCCACATTATTTGACCCTGAGATCACCAGGTGCTGATCACTACTTTAGGATATGTAACCTAACTTAATTTTGTAGAGGAAGAAGGGTGACAAAGAAAGAAGTCAAATGACTTGTCCAACATCACCTCCCTGGCATGAGGAGAAACTAGTACTAGAACCCAAGAAACACAACTGTCACCACCCACAGTATCTACAGTGATGCTCTGGGCAGTTCAAAGGCATCTGTGGCCATGGGAGGCCAAGAAAGACCAGAGGAGTGCTGTTAAGGAGAAGCAGAGAAAGGAGGTGTTGCATTAAGGCTAAAGCTGACAGCCCTTACCAGTGAACACTCAAATCAAACTTCATGCAAAAGCAACCTTTGAGTGATGAGCTGAAAACATGAAGAACTTCTTTCCTTTGAGACCTTCTTCACCTCCAAATCTTTACCATTTGCTTTAATCTGTTTTCCACTGTTACAACAAAGTAACATGGGCTGGATATTTATAAGGAAAAGAGGTTTATTCAGCTCACAATTTCAGAGGCTGAAAGCCTGAGATTGAACCGCCCTGTCAACTTAGTCTCTGAGAAGGACCTGCTGACAGATATCATCCTAATAACAGAGTCAGTGACACAGTAAGACAGGAAGGTGTAAAAGGAATCAAGAATTAGATGTGCTGTCTATACGTCACTCTTGCAAGAACTAACTCAGAGTCCTACTAGAACTATTAGTTCTATTAATCCTATTAGTCTTTTCCAAGGGCAAACTCCCACTGACCTACTTACTTTCCACTCGGCCCTGCCTCTTAAAGTTCCAACACCTCGTAATACAACCACATGAGGGACCAAGCTTCCAACACATGAACACCCAGGAGACACATCCAAACCACAGCACCTGCCATCTGTGCCCCGTCTCCTCCTGTAGCCTGGTCCTCTAGTCTAAAGGTCCTCCCTCCTTCCCTCCCCTGAAGTCCTGGCCAGAGACATCTCTCCATCACAGATCACAGTCAGCTTTCTCAATCTTCTCTCTTTGCCTCTCTGTCTATCTCCACTTCTCTCCCTTTTACACACACACACACACACACACACACACACACACACACACACACACACTCCTTTACTATTAGGCATTAAATTTATTATACCAGTTAATCCTTCCAACCATCTTTTGTTCCTATTTTACAGATGAGGAAACAACAACTTTGGGTAGATTCATCACTGACTCAAGTAAGTGGTGAAAATGAGAATTAAACCTTGTGCTGTAATGACCACCTCCTTCCTGGGTGGCTCCATTCTATTAAGGAGAGAAATGGAGTAGAAGTTTTCCCACCACACACTGTAATCCCTACCACTCGAGAGAGATCACAAGTCCAATCCCATTTGTATAAGTTAGTAAGACCCCTTTAAAAATTAAAAATAAAATCAAATATCCAGAGATCTCTAGACTCAATCCCCAGTACTGCAAATATAAATTGAAGAAACAAACACACAGTGAAATTTTCCTCTTGCCTTTCCCTCACTGGCTTTAGAGGACACAAGTCAATAACTGGTCAGGAAGTGAGGTCACTGTTCACATGAACTGTGGCTCACACTAGAGAGTGTCTTCAGGAGAACAGATAAAGGTTAGTAATCAGTAAACCTTAAGTGTCCAAGGGAGGCTCCTGGGAGCTCCAGGCTCACAGAGTGTTGGGAAGCTCCAGAAGTCTCCACAGTAAGCCCAGACCCTGGCGGCTCTGAACTCTCAACCACTCTCCATTGTGTTCCCCAAGGCTCCAAGTAGAAGGCATTGCAGGCTTCCTGGGTAATCCAAAGTCAAGGCCACATTGCATTCACCACCAGGCTTTGCTGTTTCATGTGTCTTTAAGTGACACATGCTATGCTTACATTTAAGGCTAGAAAACTCATAATGAAAAACAATGTAGATGGTGAACTGGGCTCTTCAAAATCAGTAACACTAATGCTTTGAAAGGCAATCAGTAAGCACTAGACAAACTCCTGATGCTCACTTGGAGACTCTTTTCCCTCAGTGTCACCTTTAAAACAGCTCTTAGGGTACAAACTTGAGCTTACTCTGCTTTTCTGTTGGAATCTGAAGCAGAATTACACTTGCTGATGTAAACACACTTATTAATGAATTAGCAATTTCTATGTTGCATTTTGTTACCGCTTTTTTAAGAGTGGGTAATCATATTAGGGAGCTTTCTAACAACAAAAGAATTGTCATATATAATGTAATCAGAGTTAGCTATTTTTTACTTCCATTGAAGTCTGAAAGAAAGGTGTTGAAAATTTTGCTTTTAAATATTTGGAATTCTCTTGCAGCAATGTCATTTAACACACAAGAATCGTGTTTGATGTCAATACGTAAAAGCACATTGTCCCCAGTTTCAGTTGGCCGCACAGACCTTCATGGAAGATGACAGCTACCTTAGACCTAACTCGCCACCTTCCTTCCTCACACACTCTGTCTTAGTAACACTGTCTGCTTTCTCAGAAAAACCTAGAAAGTTCTTCTCTTTCTCTCCATACAGCTCTGTGCATTTGCCAAGGACCAGCCCAAACACCACCTCCTCCGGGAAGCCTTCTCTCCTTCTCTTCCTTCAGCTTCCTGCACAAAATACACCACCTCTCACTCCTTTAGCACCTGGCTCATACCACGTTTATAACTTGAAAATATTGCTCTTTTATTGATGAATGTGAAGAGTTTTGCCCTCTGTTCTATGCTGTGGGACCACTGCACAGCAGTTGTTTTCTCATTGGCACCCACAGTGCCTACCGCATCCTTGACCTATAAAAGATGTTCAGCATTTGCAGCATTGGTGACTAAATCCATTCTAGTCTCATTTGTAATTTTTCCCCTTTATTGAATTTATTAGTACATTTTAGATATACATTATGATCACATTCTTCATTGAGAATTTGCACCCACGTGACGTGTCTTCTCATTTTTTCCCACTTCCCTGCCCTCCTTACAACCCCCACGCCCTACACTCTCACTTTGCTCTGCACAGTTGGCATCTTGATATGTGTGGTTAGTGAATAAACGCTCCTCTCCTGGTTGAGATCTTCAAAGGTTAAAGAAAAAAAGATTTGATCCCTTCCGCCTCAGCAGGAGAGTGTTCAGGGGTCCGGGAGAGACATTGGGTGAGACTTTCAGCAGCAAGCCTACCAGCGGCTCTTTCTGGGCACACTCTAGCAGGTCTGTGAAGCCTGTGGCTAAATGGGTGGGCAGAGAGGAGTTTGGCTCCCAAAACGGCACGAGGGCTGGGAGCATGCAGAGACAGACCCCGCCCTCCGCCCGCGGAAAGTACCGTCGGGGCGTGAATCACGCCTTCGCTGCAGCTGGAAGCCCTGCAGCCAGGCACTGAATGTCTTCAGCCTGCTCCCAAAACCCCCTTCTCCGATGAGGTGAGCTACTGCCAGTGTACTTTCATGGCCACGTTGAGAAACTGCAAGGAAATAAAAATATGAAGTGGAAAAGGCCTGGGAAATTGGGCCTTGTCAGAGCTGTGGTACACCACCTTAACCACATGTTAATTTATCTGTTTCTAGAGCAATGAAGCCTGGATTTTATAAAGATATAGGCAGCTGCCATTATAAATCATGCTGACAGCCAGCCTCGCTTTTTATTTTGAGAAATAAATTCTGGGTTTCTTTAGTGTAAATCTGGAAAGGAAGGAGAAAGGAAAAGATGGATAAGTAGGCAGGTCATGCAACATACAATGGAGTTACTATAGCCTTATGGAGGTGAGAAGCAGTTTTCAAATAAATCCAATGTTAGAAAGTAACTAAATAACTGGAGGAAGTAAGTGAATACCTGGGGAAGTTCAGCATGCAGGAGTGGAGTGGGCACATGGAACGGTTTGACAGTCAGTCAATACCTGCTCCTATGTTGTGATTTCTCATTAAAAAAAAAATGAAGTATAAACAGTGTAACTTGCAACTTGATTTTCATACATTCTAAGAAATTTGAGGTGTTTTAAGAGTTTTGCGCATCATCTGTTTCCCATCAACACACACATTTGTATCTTAAAATCATCTGCCTTATTGCCATGCAGAACAAAACAGTAACATGATTAACTCAACTCATCAGATCCTCCAAGAAGTAATCTGGAGCAATGCTGCAGCCTGAAATCACCCTGCAAACTCAGCCCACTCTTCAGGTAGGGCATTTTAAAATGAAAAACTGATATATTTTCACATTGAAATGAATCAGCAATTTATTTCAAGTGATAGGTCTCAAAGGATCTTCACATAGGATAAGCTTAGACAAGCAAACATATTGAAACCTCTTTAAAATAATTCCCCAAGCTTTGATTTATGGAGGTATCATAAATTATCTACTATTAAAGTTATAGTTGCAATGGATGTATCATATTAAATCAAGTAAACTGCTATTTTACAATTGTTATTAGTTAATTGACTAAATGTCTCTGGTTAACAGATTAGATATGCTGATTATGCTCTTAAAAGTCATAAGTACTGAAGTAGAAACTTTTCCTAGGCCTAAATTAATTTTTCTTCCAAAATTAAAAATAATTTGAGGAGTAAAAATATCTATTGTTTGGTTTATATCATCATTTTTACTCTTGTCATAAGAAATAATTTATTTATATGAATTATTTTCAATAAGCACAATTTAACATTGATTTTCTCCTGCATTCCCAATGGTCCTCAGGGAAACACATTGGCAATTCAATTTTAAGTTACCTAAAATTATTCCCACTTAATAAGTTTATCATCAACTTGATAGAGATTATGTGACAATATTTTTAGTCGACAGCTTGGAAATAATTCTTATGTAAAGTTTCAATAAGTACAAATAAAAAGAAAGAAAAGAAACCTGGGAATCATGCATCTGGATAAGCAACCTTTGTTTTATTTCTTTTTCTACTTTTTCTTTTCCTCCCAAGTTTGTGAAAGTACAATTAAAACTAATCTGTTTTGGGCCAAGGATTTAGCTCAGTGGTTCCGGTGTCTGCCTGGCAAGCACAAGGTCTTGAGTTCAATCTCTATAATCACGTACAATGCCAGGCATGGCGACTCATGCCCACCAGCAATCAGTACCACACACCACAGTGTCAGGTGTGGTGGCTTATACCTATAATCCCAGCACTCGGAAGGCAGAGGCAGGAGGATTGTTGTGAGTTCAAGGTTCACCTGGGCTACATAGTGAGCTCAGGGCCAGACCAAACTACAAAATGAGATTGTGTCAAAAAAAAAAAAAAAACTGATCTATTTTGTGGCTCAAGAAAGCCCACCGGAAGCAGTATATGAAGTATATGTACAGTATATGAACTGTATAACAACTGAGGCCAGAGAGGTGGAGAGCAGCAGGCTTCAGCTCAGGCTCAATAGGTCACATGACCCTTTGAAGGTGTTGCCTTCCATTATCTTGTGCAATGTAAGGAGCTCTAGCCATTTGCTGGCACAAGTATCTTTCTTTCCTCCCAGGCCAGCTTCTTGAAAAAGTAGTGGAGAGGATCTTTCCTGCCATGTTTTCCTGCTTAGCCTTCTGTATTCTGGCTTCCACACCTGTTGCTTGTCTGAAATTTTTATCTCCCATCACGAATGGCTTACTAAGTGCCAGACAAAGAAGACACTCCTCCATCTTAACCTCCCCTTTGGTGGCATGAGACACTGGTCACACCTTCTCTTGGAATCTGTTGTCCTCACCAGAGGACACCCTTTCTTCCTTGCGCACTCACTTCTCACGCAGTAAGCATGTGACTAGGCATCTGCTGTGTGTAACAAAAAGTGCAAGGTGTTGGAGTGCTAGGACAAAGAAGACAGTCTCTCCCTAAGGAGATTACATTTTGTGACCATTATATACACCTCGCTAAATGATAGATCTATGTAGGGCTGTATATTCTCATTGCAAAGCCTCTTGCCTTTCTATTCCTCCATGGCTCACCTCTTCTTTTGACTTTGTTTTTTTTCAAGATATCCTGGGCATCTCTGTTCTTCACTGATTACTTTTCTTTGAAAATCCCTCCAGGATAAATGATATCAATCACTGGTAGGTCGATGTGTCTAACACCCACCTCCTTTCTGAACACCAGAACTTCGTTCATAATAATAGTGCATCATTTCCGCCTGAAGTCACGTGGCTCCTCAAACTCAACACTAACCTTACACCTCCTTCCTGGGAGACTTATTGCTCTGGGGAGGCCCTAATCAATGTCTCCGCCCTGTTTCAGCCTATCCTGAACCACAGATCCACAAGTCATCTTTACTTTCTTTTTTTTTTTTTTAGTACTAACATTCAATCACCCATTCATCAACCAATCTCTATCTTAAGCAAATCAATGTCCATTCTGGTTTTTCGTTTTCTTTTTATTAGCACCTCTGTCAAGTACGCAGGCTTTTCCTCACCGAGATGATTTCAAAAACATCCTCAACCTGGTTTTATGTCCATCTTATTCTCCCTACCCTAGCCATCTCAGGTAAACCATTATACTGATATAATCACAACCCTTTCATGATTCTTCATGGACTTCAGAAAAGGTTTACTTTTGTGATCTGTAAATCACTTGTCTTCCTAATTTCACAGTAAAAATCTGGAAACATGGGTTTTGTTCTATTCACCTAGATATCTAATAAACATAATGAAATAAACAACATTTTTCCACCAGACTTCCCAGATTACTGAAATCTCCCACTATTAAATTATGCCTTGTAAACATCCTAAATATACATATACTGAGCTTTGAGTGACTTGCTGCTGGGAGTTCTACTTTTACTCACTCATGTAATCTTCCTTCACTGATAAGATTATGATAGTACCCACCACCACTCCCTTTTATAGAAGAGCAGCTCAGAAAGGAGATAGGTGAGCTGTGCTAATAAAGTCAAACAGGTAAGAATCAGTCTGACTAAATGATAAGCCATTGTTCAGAAGGAATGATCTTAGTCACCCAGGGGAAAATGAAAGTCCAGGTGCTAAATACTTTAATGCTTAATAAATAAAAAGAAAATGGGCTACTTGGATTAGACAACTTGCATTCAACAACTCTGTTGGTCCACAGGCTTACACCTTCCCATGGTCACCCTTTTATGCAATGAATTAACTTCCTTCTAAGACATTTAGAAGTGTCTTTGTTATTACCATCCTTAGAAAAGTTTAGAAAGTTGTCGTGCAAACAATGCCCTGTGTTGTCATCAGTTGAGGAATCTGCATTGAGAAAGATTAGTTTAAGGCAGACAGAGTTAAAGTTCAGGAGTAAATCCACAGAACTAGTCCACATATATCAGGACACCATCAGTTATGAGAGCAAACCATCTCTTCTATGTTTCTGTATGAAAAGTGCTATGTGGTGTCTGCTTTGTTCATAGTATTTCATACAACCGAACATCAGGTGAGAAAGCAAAAGAGTATGAGTCGAGTGATGTGGTGTATTTATTTCATCAGCACTTTTGTCAGTTTATAAGTAAGACTAACAAGCAGGTAAGTCAGGGAAGCAATGACACAGTCCCCCCAGGACAGAGGGTCAGATAGAAATCGGTCTGTGTGCTCAGAAAGTACAAAGTGCAGAGCATCATGCCTGCCTGTTCCTATGCAAGACCTCCTACCCCAGGAAAGAACTGAGAGACTTACAGGCTCCTCCAAGAACTCTGGTTCTTGCATAACATCATCCTGCTAGAGGGAGATTCCTCCCTGCCTCCAGCCAGTGATCACCTCTACTCGAAATCACTATATGTGATGCCCCTTATTATCTCGGTTTACCAAATTGCACTTGTTATTCTTAACATGTCAGAAATGTTTCCCAAGCTCTCAAAATATTAAGTGCCCTGGTTTAACCACATAGAAAAACTTTATGCCAATAATTAAAGTTTAATCCAGTTACAGAATGTGTGTCTTGAGACCCTGGTTATAGTCAAGTACTCTGCTATATGGCAAGACATGGGCTGCCTCATGAAAATCTGTTTGTCTACTATAAGAGACAGATTGGAAAAGAAAATATCAATAATTGAAGACACCTACAAGTTGTGCCCTGAGCTTCACAGGGGGCTTTTCAAACAAAGAAAAAATATTGTAATTGTACTAATGCATGAAAGTTAGCCTGTCCAGAAGTTTCCTGCATTGGGAAACCATATTCTAGAGTATCCTGTGTGTGGTTGTGTGTGTGTGTGTGTGTGTGTGTGTGTGTGTGTGTGTGTGTGTGTTTGTGTGTGTGTGTGTGTGTGTGTGTGTGTTTGCCTGTGGTCTTGCAGTTTCCCATGGGGCGTTGTTTTATGCAGTGAATTAACTTCTTTTCAATACATTTAGAAATGTCTTCATTACATACTGTCCTTGGGAAAATTTAGCAAGTAGTCACTCTAACAAAGCCCTATTGGGGAGTTGGGAAAAGGAATTAGTTATGCAAATTGATACTGAGAACACCTGGAGAAAAGATTTAGGTCAACCTCAAAGCAGCCCTACTAGTAATGGGTGTAAATTACAATAAATTCAACATGAACCCCCCCTAAGAATTAAGAATGAAATTATTGTGAAGAATTTGGCAAATATACTTTTACATACATCTTCCTACACACATAGAGTCCATATACCCTAACATGAAAAGAATAATGTCCCTCTGTTCTTTTAAAAAGCTCTAATTCACACAGAAGCTCATTTGTGGTTCACTGAGTGTGAAACAATTACTCCCACAAACAGACTAACAGAAAGCAAAAATAGACTGATGTGTACTTTTCAGTTTGTGGTCTCCTCTGGGTTGAAACACAAAGAGAGTGAGCAAAATGAATGAGTACATTACACCTGGAGAAGATGGTAAGCCAGATAACCTGCCGGCTTATTTCTCTTTGACAGCCATTACAACACACGGACCTAGAAATATAATGCAGTCGGTTTTCAGGCCACTGGAGCTGCTGTCATTTGAATTACAACCGTTGGCTTCAGGGCCCTGGAGGAAACCAACTTCTGCCCAGGATGAATGGGTATGGAAATCTGGGTGGGGTGGCCTGTGCTGTAGCTCACCACAGGTGAATGGTGAGAACAGATCTCTGAAGAACTGCTCATACCACACATCGGAGAAGATGGCTACTACACTTATTGCTACCGAAATCTTTGTAGTGTGGGATGACAAAGAGAAGGAAGGAAGCTTATCTGTTTGGCTATTCTAGATGCTAGAGCAATTTGCCATTCTTAGTGTTGCATATCAAGAAAGCAACAAACTCACAGGCTGTCCTTTATGTCACCAGCGGAATTAAAAATGAAGGTGGCTGGAGGAATAATCAATGCTTTGTTTGTTGTGATGGATTATAGCTTGGCTATGTAGTATACCTTTTCATTATCTGAAAAAAACATTCAACTTCTAATATCTTTGCTGTTTTCTCCGTGATTTCCCATACAGTCAGTCATGTGCTATTTTTATTTAGTTTAAATAAACTTAGTGCGTATGAAAGGTGTTGGATTAACTGCCTTAGAGTGAAATTCTTTACCCCTTAGTCTTTTATTAGTAAATCCTTTCTAAAAATTTTTGGTTTTGTTTTGAACTACTTGTAGTTGATTCACTTGACTGGTTGATAATAATGTCCTTTCATATTGGGAAATATTTTTATTTGTGGTTTTTTTTAGAAGAACCCTGAAACAGCAAATAAGGGGCATGATCAGGGTCACAAAGTGTCCAGGGTTGAGTTGGTCACATGACTTTGGGAACAGCCCCAAGACACACTGAAGAGATGGGGAAGTTCGTGAATCTTACGCACAGTCTAATAAATAGTCAGTTAGGACTTCACAGATGAAATCAATCAACTTATATCCAGTGAGCAGTAAAAGAAGCTAATGTTCAACCCTAGGTGAAAACCAAAAGTCACACATAAATTACTCAACAGACTGACAACAGAAAGAAAAAAGCAAGTAATATTTTAAAATTTTTATTGCTACATTTTATAAATACATTATGAATGACAGTCAGCACTGAGAATTTGTACCAGTACATGACACATCTTAATTCTCCTATTTTCTAAAGCGGGAAGGGGCTAGTTATTTCACTTTTGACTTTAAAACATATAAAACCTGAGAGTATAGCTCAGTGGTACAGGATGAGTTTACATGTACAAACCCTGGGTTCAGTCCCCCCCACACCCACATGTGCACACGCCCTTACAGCTAAGCATATTTATTACAACAACTAATGAGAAAAAGAATGTTTTTCTCTGGAGATTTCTCTGGGCCCAGACATAGGCTCAGCACTGTCTCTCATTACAAAAATGTGTTTTCTTTTTATGAGTAGACTCAGCACCAGTAGGGTAGATAATCTGACTTGACTTTACAAAAAAGTATTGTATTCTTATTTTGATGTGTATTTCTCATGGAGATCTTCATGGTCATAGACTAGTTTTACAAATTTCAAATTCAAATCACTTGCTTACTTACCTGTTGAGACCTTACTGTTCTCCAAATCAACTTATGTATAGAATATTATGTTTGACTATGGTACTTATTGTAAACATGTTTACAGGGTTTTTGTTTATCTTTAATTTTGCTTCTCCAGTGAGATAGTGGTAAATAGTCTTTTTTCTTTAAATCTATGGTCAAAGCCCTCTTTTCAATAATAAACTGTTCCCTACCTTTTAGACATGCAAAGTTCTCATTCATTTAGGAATTCCACAAGGTGACCTGCATTTTCTCTTGGCTTTTTGGAGGTAGAGGCAGTGCTGGTGACTGAACCTAGGGCCAGGTATGTGCTAAACATCTGCTTTACTATTGAGCATACCACTGGCCCTTCTCATGGCATTAGGTAGAGTATTCACCGAACACTTGAGAAAAAAAGCCTACCTTTGACCTTAGACCTCAGCCTCCACTCTCAATATCCAGGTGAAACACAGACAGGTAGGAAGTTTTATTTATCACTTACTTTTTAATAGCAGTCTGTTTCTACTCATCTTCAAGAGCTTACCTAGATCACAACCAAAGTAAAAGATGCTTTGTCTTATAAATGCAATTTCACAAGAGGTATCTTACATTTAAATTTTGAAGTGCTCAAAAACAAATCCAAGGACCAGGATTTAGCTCAGTGGTTCCTGCACCTGTCTTGCAAGCACAAGGGCCCAGGGTTCAATCCCACTAACTACATACAACAATGCCAGGCCTGGAGACTCATGCCCACCAGCAATCTAGCAATCAGAACCACATACTGCAGTGCTAGGCATGGTGGATCACACCTGTAATCCCAGCACTTGGGAGGTAGAGGTAGGAAGATTGCTGTAAGTTCGAGGCTGAGCTCAGGGCCAGGCTAAACTACAAAACAGTGAGACCCTGTCTCAAAAAAAAAAAAAGCAAACCCAAGAATTCATGACCCAAGCTATAATTTTTAAGCAGCAGACACTCCAATAAAGTGACCTCAATACTTTACACAAGTGCCTGCACTCTGATTGAGAAATACTGAGTGGCATTTCACCTATATTCCTTTTACCCTGAGACCACCTAAGGGCTTGGACCTCATCCCTTATTTGGCCTCCAAAGTCCTATTTTCACTCTGACTCACTCACACTATCCTCTGAATGATGCCTCTCCTTTAGTTAATGCTTCTGAGGAGGCGCCTGAGGAATGCCTTGAGTAGCTCCTCAGAAGCGTGTCTTTCTGGTCCATGACCTCACAGACCCCCAGTAGAAAAGTATAGAGAAGTCCCACCAGGACTTCCCTGAGTATCCCTGAAGAAAGCACAGGATGAATGACAATGAAGTGGGGTTCTTGAAAGATTGTTTCCTTCTTTTGAGAGACTAAGAACCAAACATCATGTGAAGAAAGTTTTAGTCTGAAAGTTTTTCTAAATTGTCAAGTACAACTCTTTACTGACTTTTGCAAAGATGAAACATATCTTGCGCCTCATGCCTAGGCCAATACTAACCAATGCAGATTATCATCCTCTTCTGAAACTTAAACATCATATTATGCTAGAGAATAGGAGTGGGCACCACAGGGAACAAACAGTTGAAATAAATGAGAAGCCCAGGAAGCTCTTGAGACACCAGTGGAAGGATGACTTGAGTTGAATGTTCCAGAGGGGATTTATGAGAAGACTAGAGGTGTTTCTGACCTATATCAGACACACAATACAAAGGAAACATTTGAATGAAAGTATTGAGAGGAAAAAAAGATGAGGTTTAGAAAGGAAAGTGTGAGGAAAGAAGGAACAAAGGAAAACAAGTAGAGATGGAGGGGTAGAGGTATTCCAGAAGGGAGGGGAGGAAGAAAGAAGTAATTGAGGGGGAAATATAAACAGTGAGACAGAGAGAGAGAAGATTCTGCCAGTGGTTAGTTAATAGCTGAAGAGAAATTGATCTTGGATATTTAAATCTAATTTTACTTCTTAAAGGAATGACAAGGTGAAACCTCATATATTATATTTCTAAGGTCCTTTAATTTATTGATGAATCATCTGCAAAGTCTAAAATCTAGACCCAATATATAGCTTACATTTGTAAACTGCATGATAAGATAAGATACTCTGAAGGCAAAATCCAGGCTTGGCTGAATTAAGTTTGCCACACATATGCCTCCTAGCACAGAGAGAATAGAGGCGCGGCCTCCTCCGTGTGTTGAAACTGGCCTGGGGCCACCTGGAGTTCAGCCCTGCCTGTTCTGTCATGACTCCTCCCTCGGCCAAAACCACGCAACCAATCCATAGCCGCCCGCACAACTGCCTGCTTCTCTGCGTATTTCACCCAATCCATGACGGACCGGTATGGTCACTCCCCCTGCCATTTGCTTTTTAAGTGTGTTAATTGCCTAATAAAAGAGGAAGTGCTCTCCAAAAGTTCCCTGGAGTCTGCAGTGCACCTCATCCTCCCAGTCCAAGTTTCCGTTACCCCAAAGGACAACGACAATACTCAGTTATAGCAACTTCTCAAAGTACTCTTCTTTCAACGGTCACAACAGAAGCACATGTGCCCTCAATCCCGGCTAAACCATGTCTTGTGTTTCCAATACCATCGTCTAAATAAATATTAGTCACCTGGGGAAAGCGACGGCCCTGAGGAGAGTTTGAGCCGAGGCCGGCCCTGCTGCCGCCCTTTCTCAGTAAACACGTTGGGAAGAGCTGTCAAGAAGATAACATGTCCAGTAACCTGCCAAGAAAGTTTTCTTTTCATTCCTTTATTTTTAGTAGCACATCTGGGAAATCAAAGGATCGACTAAGTGGCCTGCTGGACCGTAAAGCAGAGGAAAAAAATAAAAGCCCTTGAGTGGCCATTGGATGGATATTTCACAGTCAGAAAACAAAGAAGACCCCAGAACTGAGTGTGAATGACACTGAGGACGCCTCACCTGCCTCGTGGGCAAGGGTTCTCCCTCCGTGCTCTGCCTGGGACTGTTGAGCCATGTAGGGGAGACGTGTCACAAACCTGCACTGTACCCAAGTTCCCACCCAGGTGAAATCAGGACCCGTCTCCTAATGTGGTTTATTTGTTTGTTTTTGCTTTGGGGGGGGGGCTTTTGTTTGTTTTTTTGAGGGAGGTGCAAGGTGCTCCCTTGCATATGCTGGACAAGTTCCATACCTCTGAGCCACATATCAGCCTAATGCTCATAAAGTAGTTAAGAACCAACTGAATAGTAAGGTATTTAGATGCTTAAAAGTTCTGGGTGCTCCAGATTGTAATTTGGGTGGGGCAGGGTGGGAAGAAGTGGTCAAACATAGCACTTCTGTGGCTGAGATGGTTTTAAATGGGTCTTTAGCCTTCGTTTCAACTCTACTGCATCCTCAGCCCCTCCCCTCAGCTCTACAGCTATTACTATCACCATTTTGCTGGTCACAGAAAGAAGATAGCTCATCAATACCATCACCATCATGAGGAACTATTTGAGTAAAAGCCAAAATTACAGATAAATTGTAGTGTAGTGTACTCGTTTATGACAGTGCCCCAAAGGCACAGATCATGAAAATATTCTCAAACACAGCACTGCTTCTGTTCTTGACTTACATGGTCAATGTGTAACCCAGAAAGTGGTTGAGGGGTGTCTGAATAAATGGATGAAGCCATGAAAGTTTATTGAAAATATGCTGCTTTCTTTTTCATTAGCACTGTTGGCTACTGGCAAGTGGTTACACACCTTTGGCATGGCATATTTGAGGGCATTCTTGAGAAATGAGCTTATACTTATATGTCATTATTTAACTATTTGTACCTTGTAGGTACCTTTAAGTCAATCTGATGAATTATCTTAATTCTACTTAGATAAATGATTACATAATTTTATTGATTATTTAAATAAACCTATATGAAGAAATATGACAAATGTGAAAAATATTAAGAAATAAATGGGCTCAGTTAACTTTCAGAATTGCGGGAGTCTTTTTTTGGAAAAGCTGCTGATATCTCCAACATATTTATTCACTTGTAATCAAGTGTTAGACATTTCTTTATGTTTCTAGTATCTTTTTGTCACTGGAAATATTATAAATATAAAAGGTTTAAATGGCTTTGGTCTTTTTTTAAAAAATATTCTTTGTTAAATCATGCACTAACATTTTTAATGCTTACAATGCACTGGGCAAGAAGCTAACTATTGTGTGTACAAAGTTGAATAAGAACTACCACCAAGTTGTATGTACTGTGTTATGTTATAGTAAGTGTTGCTCATATGGTATATCCTGTATCAAGCACATTACGTAATTCACGCAACAATGAGGAAAGAGGGCTTTTATTATTTCTGCTTTGTTGATGAGAAAAGTAAAGCTCAGAGAGATTAAATAACTAAGTCATTCTGCTAATAATTAGCAGAAGTAGATTTTAGATTCAGGATTTTCTATCTCCACATTGTACCCATTCCCCTTTGTTATATTTCCAATCACCTAGAAACATCATAATTTTGATATTTTTATTCTATTGATCACATTTATTAGGTTATTTTCCATAATGTTAGAAATAAAAGACTAAAATTGTGCAAGGTAAACATAACAAGTAAGGAAGTTATGAAACCCCTGAGGGAAACATAAAAACAATTGGATTTAAATTAAAACAGTATATTCCTTATGAAAACTATTAAAATAGGAGTCATTGCTGTTTTTCTCAAAATTGATATAGTTTTATTCTATAATAGCATTTATCACTAATAGGAGTTAGGAGAAGAAACTCCCAACTATGACCATGCAAATCAAGTTTTGAAACTGTTTAACAGCCATACATCAGATATTTTTGAATCTTAGGAGATAATAAGCCAAGTTCTTGAATTAAATGAAGCTCTATCTTATTTCCCCACTCTTTAGAGACCAGGTTTTCTAGAAGTAACTGGGTTGATTGACTTGGTCTTATAGTCAACCCTACACACTGTTCAGTAGAAAGCCCACAATTCAAGAACATGCATAATTTCACAGACAACACCCCCAAGAAAGCATTTTCTACTTCATGAGCTTCTGATGTCTGAAGAATGTCCTAAGAGGTCCACATGATGAAATTAACCAGCACTCCTGGAGGTTTGACTCAAAAGAAGTTTGTTTTGATAAATGAATACTGTAAAATCATTCAGAAATTGTAAAGAAGAAGGTGATGATTACAACAAATTCTAAGAACTGTCTCCTATTTGTCTCTTTATATCATTTAACACTGATTGTAGCTTTAAAACTTCTTTCATAAAATAGAGGTTTTCTTTACATCAAAGAGCTCCTTACTTTCAAGGTTATTTGGCTACAGATGAGAATGACTAGAAATAGTTTCTGATTTTGACACTTAGCTTTTTTTTCTATGAATCTATGTCTTTAGAAATGGTATGAGGGTAATTTTTTCACTTAAATTGACAACTTGCATCAAAAAAATTTCTCCTGATGTTGTCCATTTAGTTTATTTTGAAGAAGATGATCTTTCAATGATTAAAAAGTAAGTCTAGAGAGTTTGAGTACCCCAGTGTACCCCAGTAATAGAGCATCTAGTTCTTAACCTTGGGACTGCCTGGAATGTTTCCAACTTTTGCAAACATAGACTGCGTGTCAGGAGTCAAATCCAAGCTATCTTTAGGTGGCAGTTGGGCTCCTAATTTTTCAGCCCAAGAAATGAAGAAATCAAGTGGCTAGTTGAGGGTCAGAGAAGAATCTGGGAGAAAACTTGGATTAAGGGGCTTATCCCGAGACTGGAGCTGGTGGCACCGGGTCAGGTCCCATAGAGTCCTGACGTCCCACCAACTTTCAAAGACTCTTTTCTTGTATAATAATAGTAATCCTGAAATAAGAAGACTGAATGTGAAATCCTCCCTCATATTATTATGGTGAACTCATTAAAGTTGTTAATTGGTCCAAGTTATATTGTGGAGAATTGTTTAATTTTCTTAAATTCCACCTGGCTAATTATAAATGAATGGCTCTCAAATACCCCAAGCACCCTTCTCACTCACACAAACTCATTATGCTGAAAATGGTCCTGATGATTTCAAGGCAGCCACTTGGCTTCCCTCTCCTCCCCTCTGTCTCTCGATGAGTCACCCTTTTCTCAAATGCAGAAGTTTGCAGGGCCAGGCTGGGGCCACCTCGCTGGGTCCACCAGGAACCTGTGCTGAGCCACACAGGGGGGCCCTGCCTGGGTTCTCCTCCGCTTCGCACATCATTAAGCAAATTGTCAGCTGCCTTTTAATTGCAGCATTTTTATGACTGCGAGTGATGTAAGAGGAGCAGTGGGCACACCTTGTTTTTTTCCAAGCCAGGCTGTGTTTGTAGTGTTGGCAGTTAGAGCCAAAGCAGTTTTTGTCTTGCATAAACTGAGTTAATTTATGTGGGAACCCAGACCCTCTCTGTGTTGTTTGCACTGCACCAATTTGCAGAGTCTAATGAGCCCTTTTCAGGGTGGAAAAACCCTCGTTGGTTGAACGTTACCAAATACCCTTTTCAAGCCTGCACGGGAAAAAAAAAGATGCTCCACCAGAGAAGAAGCAAGGCTTACCTGGCCCTTCTTTTCCCCTAGTCCAAAAGAATAAGGCTCTGGAAAATGGTAATGGAGGAGCCCATGGCTCCAGATGGCCTGTGGCCACTACTCTGTTCCCTCTTTGGTGATGAGATCCCCATTCACTAATCTGGCAGCGAGCACTTAAGATCTGAAGGAGTCTGTTATTTATTGTCTGATTAATAAAGACTTTATGCATCTGGTGGATTATGTAGGCAAGCCTCTGGAATCTGTGTATGTGGTGCCTGTTGAAATGCATCACCAATTCGGGTTATCTGTGATGGCTATGAACTTTGGACACAGCCAGGCAAAGGGCAAACTGTCTGGTCTGTAATACACATGTGATCTGCAAGGAAGGAATCAACCAAATCTAGAGAGAAACAGAGACCAGCATATCCCACCTCCACAACGCTATAGAAATAAAACAGTACTCATGCTACTAAAGATCAAGCAATGAAGTGAAAGGATAGCATTCACATAAGAAGCCTAACTTTGTGTGCCAAATACCACCGTGTGTGTGTTTATCTAAGAATGTCCTCTAAAATGTTCTATGGAGATCAAAGTTACACAACTAAGCCCTAAGTGCATGGCACCATTTGGGTTTTGATGACATTCATTTGCTTTTTAAAAATTGTTATATCTGCACCTTTTAGAAAAGACTTCAAAACTGCTCCCCAAAACAAAAACGATGTCCATTTTCCCTGAGCTGCAGCTGAACAGGGAAACTTGGCGATCCTATCACTGGAACTCCACATCAGCTAAGACTTCTCTGACATGAAGCTGAACTTCCTATGTGCATTTTAAAGAAACCTGGGATTCCTGTTACAAGCATCACAGCTGCCTTTCCATCCACAGGGCTGTCATTCCGGGTCTGTGATGCACACATGAGGGCCAAGTACTAAGGGGCCTCAGAGTCTTACTCCCTTCCAGAAGCTCAACATCAACAGCCAGGACAGCAGGTCACATCCCTGCCAGGGTGACTGTCAGTGGGGGATGCATTTATTTAACTGAGGTTCTTTCTCATTTCCAAACCATCTCATGGATCGCAAGACAAGAAGAGGGAAAAAAAATCACTTGCATGAACATAAAACTGGAAAAACCACCAGTGGTGCAACATACCTCCCAAACTAAACATAAAACACCCAGTGCTGAAAGTATTTTAATTATTTTTTAAGGTACACAGCTTGCTGGCTTGCCCCAACACACTGAAAGAAATTGAAGCCTTAACACTTTTTCTAGGAATAAAAACACACTTGTTTTCAAATAAGATCACTCTGAGTCATCCTCAGCAGTGCTCCCCACCCCAGGCTGATGTCAGAAGGAAATGGCTAGAAAACTGTAGCCGCAAACATTTTAAAACAACAACCTGGGAGAAAAAAAAGCCAGGCAAGATGACAAGAAAGTAATATTTCTGCTGCATCCTAAAATCCTTATCCATTTGTTTTTCTCCATCTTATCTCCTCTTTATGTAGCTAACTTTGCTCCAACTTTATGTAGCTAACTTTGGGGGAGGGACACTTTCACCTCTGAATGTGGCAGGTTCTGGAGCTCCAGAAATGAAGACTGAAAACCAAGAGGTACTGAAATTGAGAAAGAGAACAACAGAACTGCTGACAGAAATCTCATGTTAGACAGATCTTGAGAGTTTTCCAGCCTGGACTTGCCAAACTCAAAGGGGTAAACTTCAGATAAGGATCTGAGCTCTCAGGTGTGTAACTGAACCGAACCTCCCAACCTTTTTTTGAGGTTTGCCAATGACTAGTAATTATATTGTCATTTTAACAGAAGTATCTGCGCTAAGCCAGAGATGCTACATTAATGGTTAAGTTCACATCCATTAAAAACATCGAGCATCTTTGGAGCACACGGGGTCTCCACGATGCATGGAAAGGGCTGGAAACTAATGTAAGTTAGAGACCATAAATCAATGGCTAAATACCACCTGTCAGGTTCACTCGTCATGCTAATGCAGGATGTTTTACATCTTTCAGTGCAGAGAGGTCAAAGGAGGAGGAGCTGATGTGTAACACAAATGGAAACACTGAGGAAAACCCCCAAAGAATAAAAGTCAGTGCACAAATCTTGCAAAGAGAGATTACATTTATACACAGTCAGGATTTTAATCACCCATCTCATAGGTAAAGGCCAGATTCTCGAGTTTCCAGAGAAGGCAGCAAAAGGACTAAAGATTCACACCTAGAATCTGTAATCTTTTCTTCAAAGTACTTTTCACTTTGACTAATGTGTATCTGGGGTAAAGTGACTTGTCAGTTTTCTCACTCATAAACTTAGGAAGCTAGTATTACCCTCAACTGCTTCCTAGGAGATTATTGTATTATTCACAATTTGAGGAGTCTTTTGGAGTTTCTTGTGTGTGTACAATGCCCCCCATTAAACAAGGCCAGCTGGCTGTTACACATCAACATAAGCATCTCTTTGGATGTAGAACAAATTAAAGTCAACATGAATAATGTATCAGTAAAGGAAATGATGTGAGAAACTTCCAGTACCTCTTTAAAGGGACACAGACTTCAGGTGGTTGGGCAGTCTTTGTCTGAGATCCAAGTTCTGCACCAAGAAGGAAATACACATAATGAATGAACTAGAGCCTGAGATAAGGAAGGACCCATGATCCGGGAATGAGCAGTGACTCTTAGCATTCAAAAGAGTAAGACCTGAGATGAAAAGATAAACTCTTAAAAGTTATAAATAATAAACATACCAAATTAGGATTTGAATTCAAAACCAAAGTTCTTTTTTTTTTGAGACAGGTTCTTGCTTTGTAGTTCAGGATGGCCCTGAGCTCACTATGTTGCCCAGGCCAGCCTGGAACTCACAGCAATCCTCCTGCCTCTGCCTCCAAAGTGCTGGGATTATAGGCGAGTCACCTGGCACTGTCGTATGTGATTACTGGAGGTCAAACTTGGAACCTTGTACTTGCCAGGTAGACACCAGAACCACTGAGCTAAATTCTCGGCTCTCGAATGTGTTTTTTAAAGGGCTAAACTAAGAAAGGTCAAAGAACTCAACAGCAAATTCTGTAACCCTGAAAGGAAGAGCTGATGGTCACTCAGGCATAAGACATGCTTTCTGAGATGAGGACAGAGGTGCAGCCTGGACCCACATTACATAGGATCAGAAGCTGGCTGTGGCTCTGCAAGCCAGGCACTCCTGCTGACAGAAGCCCAGGGACCCATCTCTAGGGTCACAAGTACAGGAAGACTGTCAGCTCCCTAGCAGTTTTTGAAACTTTGGGGTTTGCCTTTTCAGAAAGTACTGTTTGTGACCCAGAACCTCCATGATCCTGGTCTTTCTCAAGGAAAGCATGGACCATGGTACACCCTCGGCAAAATCCTCCAGTTAACTTCAGGTCAGTCACAAACAAACCAGTCTCTGACCTCTACTGGGCAGAGATCTTCCTTTCTGGCTACACTGAAATGTCTGTTGTCCTTGTCCTGCAAGCACTCCTGGCTGGCTGAGCCCACTGCACATGTCAGGACCAAAAAGGTCCTGTTCTTCTCTCTTCACCGCCCTGTGCCTTCCCAGTCAGAATCTATATGCGCTCCGAGGCATATTCACATTCACCTCTTAGAAAAAGCCTAGATTCTGCACCTCCATTGGTTCCCCACCTCATAGGCCATATTTGTTAAGAACACAAACCACTGGTCCTCCTTGCATACTGACAAACTTAAACCCCACAATCTCATCTAGAAAAACATTTGCCTTCAAATGAGATCAACCTGTGTCTTCTGTCATTGTTTGCCCAGTCTTCTCCAACAGCCTAAGCTCCTTTTGTACATATCCATTTCTATTTCCCCTTTATAGCCCTCTCAGTGTCATTTACAGCTAAATGTTTGCCAGGGTACATGCAAAAAGTCACTGAACTTTAGACTCTATTTATATTTTCTTTTGGGGAATGCCAGAACCATTAAAAGGAGGTGTCCTGTATTACTGAAAGTGGTGACCTTCAGTTCTTTTGCACCAACTTTGACACTTGCCTAATGATCTGCTTGATTAGGTTTGTACAGTGCATGCTTTTCAAAGTTTGGGGGTGGGCAGTGGGGAGGTGACTAGGTTTGAGAACACCCATGTCCTCAGAAACAGATCCCCAGAGGCTCCAGTTCTGGCATTAGTAGTCTGACACCCCAGCACACTTGACAATAAAACCTATTGTGGTGCCAGTCAGCAGCAGGTGGAGGGAAGCTGAAAATCTGTCCAGAAATTCAGGAAGCAATGTAAGCAAAGTAACCAAAGCCCAAAATGATCCTAACAGTGCTTTTTAAAAAATTTAAAAATGGGGGAGGGAACACAATCTGGTTGATTCCAGTATCGCTACATAAAGCTGATTTTTAAAGCAGGATTTGATTCAGTACAGGAATAGTGCCTCGTATAACTGGCTAGAGTTGGATTTCACAAGTATAACTGGACAACATTATGGAAAGGTATGGTAGCTTGTTATGGACTCTTTCCCCATAAATCGAAGACTGAAAAGTTACCAAGGTTGGGGGGGTGGTAGGGCTATGGGAAAAAATGAGAATTAAGTTGTGTCTTATACTGGTACAAATCCCCATCATGGAGTGCAATCATGATGCGTATATGTAATGTACCAATAAAGATTAAAAAATTAAAAAAAAAAAAAAGAAAAGTTTGTTGGTCTATATGAGGTTGGTTGTTGTTGTTGTCATAGTTTCCCAGTATCATATATTCACAAAGCTAGGTGTCACCACGTAAGCCATAGTTTGCAAGAGTATTTTCATCCTGTCTATAAAGCAGTACAGGGTAATAGATATTAAAATCATTGACTTTCTTTTGATTGAATCTATTAGCCACCATTGAATGGCTACTCAATTTTTAAAAGAAAGAAAGGGTAGGGGAAGTTGTTCAATAGTATAACTCAAAAAAGAAAACTAGAAAAAAACCACTGACCAGTGATCTAATTAATTAGACACAGTACAAAAAGGATGGTGAGGGCCGGGGATTTAGCTCAGTGGTTCTAGTACCTGCCTTGCAAGTGTAAGGGCCCAGATTTGATCCCTGGTAACCACATACAACAATGCCAGACATGGAGACTCATACCCATCAGCAGTCAAGAACCACATACCACAGTGCTGGGTGTGGTGGCTCATCCCTGTAATCCCAGCACTTGGGAGGCAAGGCAGGAAGATTGCTGTGAGTTCTAGGCTGAGCTTAGGGCCAGCCTGAACTACAAAATGCAAGACACTGTCTCAAAAAAAAAATAAAAATAAAAAGGATGGTGAGTTTACACCAGGAAGTTGTCACTAAACCCTTTCTAGGTCAGGGTAAGAAAAACAACAGACAAGAAAACGAGATCTTCTTTTTCCTAACTTATGAGCAATGTAGAAACACTAAAGAATATCCAAAAGAGAAAAACTATACCTAAGATTAAAGAATAATGCTATCAATGATGTTTATGATAAAGTGAGAATATCTTTAGTCTATAGAAGTAACTCAGTCATACAGGGGGACCATGAAGTGACACTGAATCAGCTCAGAAATGATTACAGAAAAGAAGGAAATGTAGGGGAGAGAATAGTGAATGTTCCTTCTCCTCGGGGCAGGAAGGAAATTCAAGGAAGTAGATCCTAAGTCTACAGAAGAAAATGACAAGGACTAAAGGAAGTGGTTACAGAGGAATTATTAAGTCCTGACAGCTTTTGAAGGAACTTGTGAAAATGTTCCTTGGGAGCCTCTTGGAATAATATTTCCTAGTTTTATTGGAAGACTGCATGAACTCTTTGTTTCAACCCTCACAATCGTGTTATCATGTTTCAGATTTTAAGACAAGTGATGTCAAATATACTAGACATATCAGCATGTGTTACTCTTTAACAAAAAATGAACAGAGTAGGAAATAGTAATCTGAGGTTTTATCTGAGTTCTAACTCTTTTTATGTGATTTAGGAAAACACTCAAGAGTATCTTGACCTTTAGTCAAGATTCCTTCATGGCTTTCCTTAAAAGAGGTTTTGAGGGCCAAAGATTTAGCTATGTGACATCATGCCTGCCTCACATACACAAAGTCTTGAATTCGATCCCTGGTACACAGAGAGACAGAGAGAGAGATTGACAGAGAGAGACTGATATTGCATTGAATTGCTATGGAATAAGAATTAGGTCAGCTCAGGTCAGAGGTAGACTTAAAATCTCGAATATTCTAGTCTTAAGGCAAGTCAATAATTAAAAGATGCCTGTTTTTGTTTTCATACTTAATTTAGGTTACTATACAAACAGCATGTAATCAATGTTATAAAGATATAGTTATGCACATGTTTATTACCATGTTAAATATTCTGCTCATACAACACAGAAATGCATACATGACCTCTAAATTATGAACTTGACTTCAATTGACTATCACAAAGTAAAATACAGTATGATACAATAGGATCAATATAGTAACTAAATAAAAAGGTAAAAGATGCTATCCAGAGGTTTCATAATAAAGTCACAATTTATCAATTCAAAAAATCTGATAAGCAATACACTTAAGAACACAAAGCTTAAAATGTGGAACTTAAAATGTATAGATCTTTCCTGGATATTTATAACAAACATATTTTGCAACATACTTCTGCTGTAGAAAGTATTGAAGTCATCTGTTTTAAGCTTTTGAACAACATTTAGTTGTTTTGAACTATAAGCCCAATCATTTTACCAGTTACCCTGCTTAATTATTCAAATATGTGAGAGTAAGATGTCACACTCCTAATACAGATCTGGAAAAGCTGCTCCCAGAGTGCAGGTGTAGCTAAACATTACCTAGATAGTGGATACTTAGTTTTTAAAATGTAAGATAATTTTAATTATAACCTGGAGCCTTTGGAATGCAGGTATTCTGTGATGGCTAATCAATGGAGTCATGCTTGTTGACAGATTCCCTGCTTCCTTCCATCCGGCCCAGGCAGCAAGTGTCCTCAGGAAAAGACAGACTTGTCGGGAAGGCAGAATTTTTGTTTCTAATCTCCATGTGCTGTCTCATTTCCAGTGATATGAACATAGGCTCTCTACCCCAGCACTCCCCATCATCCATTCCTGCATCCTCCTTGGATAAGGTGAGAATTCCTGCTCAGAGTTTAGGTTTAACCTCAGGTATCACTCTCCCCAAGGACTTGTCACAAGCCCCTTCTGTGATGGCCTCAGTGTATACCATTCAGACCATCCCTTCAGCACAGGAGAACTTATGCACAAGCTTCTAGGAGTACTGTCAACTGTCTTCTCTTCAGGAGCAGCACGAAGCCAGAAGACGCCCCTCACACAGAATTTCCAGCCTTCCTTCCTAGAAGTAGGTGGCAGCCATTGCCTTTGTTGATGCAAAAAATCCAACTTTTTGCCCCAGCTGCAAAGGGCGTATCCAGCAGAGCTCCCTGTGGGTTTGACTAAGGATTCCGTCATGCAGACACCACTGCCCAACTTCTCCCCTTTCTCTTCCTACTCACTTCCCTTCCACCACCAATATCTGATGCTCCTGATAAACTTCTACACACAAGTTCTCGTTTCAGAGTCCGCTTCTTCACCACTTGATCTATAGTCCATCCCTTTCCCAAATCTGGAATAATGACAGCTACTATTTATGTCATTAGTCCTCAACATCTGCCACCTTTATACCAGTATTTTCATGGCCAATTTATTCACGTGTTTTCCTCCTCTCTCTTTCTAGGAAAACTATAAGCTTGTTGAGAGCAGGAACCACATCTCCTTCACCTTGATATCCTCAATACCAAAGATATTCAATAAAGACTTGGTGAAAGAACACATCTGTTAAAGGAAGTTTACAAGAGGTTTAACACATATACTGAAATATATTAGTATAATGCCCATTGCCATAACAATTAAATGCCAGCTTTACAATTGGTTGACACAATCGACCAAGTATTGGCAAATATTTTAAAGTAAAAGGCAAAATTGTAAATATTTAGACAATGAGGGTCATACAATCTGTTGCAACTATAGTTCTCAACTCCGCTTTTGCAGTGCAACTTGGGCCTCATATGATGTATGAACAAAAGAGCACAGATTATAAAACTTTATTTACAAAAATAAGTAAATGGAAGTTCAAATTGCTTAACTTTTTTTTCAAGACATTGTATTTCATTAGTACAACCCATCGCACACTCACACCTCAATGTAGAGGAGCTGGGAATGGGCAGCCCCTCAGCAGTCATTCCAAACTATCAAAGAGAAACATAATTTGCGATGGACAGCAAGTGTCCCCACTACACAAAGGGAGTTCCTTCACATTGATAAAGCAGACCCAGACAGATGTTTCTGTCTGCTTTCTTATGTCTTTGTCCTAAGAAACACAGAGTTTTCCAGAAATCTATTATTTGTGAACTTATTCTCTATGAGAGACTCACTGCTGAGTCAAAAGCATGTGAACTACCTCTCAGGAAATGTCTGTCTAGATAAATCCAGCAATCACACCAATGTGACTTCACCACCACGATAAGAGTAAACATTACCGATTTGGGTTTAGAGAGTTCAGAAAGGCTTGGTGAAGTCATGTGAACTGGTCCCTGAAAAGAATGAATTTAAAGAAGCATGGAAGGAAAAGAACATCCAAAACAACGAAAATCATCGTGTTTTCAGCAAGGAAGTATCATGATGAAATGTATATTTTAGAAAGATTCATTTGATTCCTCTGCTGAAATCAGCTTAGAGCATATGAAGGTCAGTCAGGGTCCATGATGGACACAACGTAAGAAAGAGAAGCAGTGGATGGATCCAAGTGATATATGGAAGGTGAAACAAAAGGATCAGCAAGAGAGAAGAATTAATAACAACAGGTACCATTCATGGAGCACACTTCTGTTAGACAACTTGGGGCAAAAGAGAGTCAGACCAGGGAGAAAAGATTCTGGGTTCACATTTGGACATGATGGATTCAGGTGCCTTTGAACACTCAGGGAGAGATGATTCCTCCCTGAAAGTGACCCTGGATCTTAGCAATATGGAGACATCTGGTAACTTTAAGAAGACTAACTCAGTGAAGCAGTGAGATTCTGGTGAGTGAGTAGGAAATAAGAAAATAGACTATAAAGAACCTTTTAAAGAAAGTATCAGGAGAGGAAAGAAATGAAGGAATGAAATTCAAGGGAAAGATTTAAAAGCCTTGAGAGAAAGAGTATAATTTTAGGCCTTAGGCAGATCTGAGAGAGAAAGGGAGGAGGAGAGGGAGGGAAGAAAGAGAGAGAGAGAGACAGAGGAAGCGAGGGAAGGGGAGAAGGAGGGAAAGATTGAATACATAGAGAAAAGAAGGAACCATCAGTAATATGAATTTCCCAAGAAGGAGGGGGGAAGGGATACGAAGCAAAGAAGGAGATGGGTTTAAACTGAGAGAATAAGAATAGATACCTCTTCTGCTTTAATTGAGGGAAGGAAGAATAATAAAGAGACAAAATTGTTTTTCATGTTTGAATACCAGGAACTTAAAGAAATTCCCATCTAATAATTTTTATTTATTAATTATATAAAAGCCTAGGTTACTCATTGAAATAGAAGGAGCAGGATGGGCTGGGACAAGAGGAGGAAAAAGAACAAAGATTTGAAGAGGGCCAGACATTTGAAGGTGTGATTGTGAAAAGTGGAAGAACCAGCTGACTCAAGAAAGAGGATGAGACGGCAGTTCTGTGACAGCCCATTCGAAGTAAGGGACATTAATCTGCAATGGTACCAGTTATTCAACATCTGATTGCAACAACAGACAGCAAGGTCTGAAAATTATTGGTTAGTAAAAGCAGTCTAATTGTAGAGGTCTGGTGCATAGATGTCTCACCCAATCCATCTTCCCTATTCAAAAGGTATAACGTATTCCAAGTAAATACATAAACATACAATTGAGTTCTTACAGCACCTTCTCTAGTAAATATTATGACCACTTCACAAAGAGAAGCCAAAGAGAAAACTTATCAATTACTACCAAAGATCACAGCCAGGGCTTCCACTCTGCCATGTTGCTTGTCCTTTCAAAAAAGAAGTGATAATTAGGTCACAGATGTGTAAATATCATATCTTTTCCCTGGTATGAGAAAATGAAGATGTAAATAAGTTCTAGTATATATAGCAGACACTGTGAAATAGAAAATATTTAAAAGGAAATAGGATGTAGGAGTTAATAGTGAGGAGAAAAACAATACGATGGTAACAGAAAAAAGGAAACAAAGCTTATGTACATAGGGGGTGGGGTTGTAGGGTGGGTAAAAGAATGGGGAAAATGAGAATTAATCATATATTGATACAAAAAAATGAGAATTATCATATACTGATACAAATTCTCAGTATTGAATGTGATGATGATGTGTATATATAATGTACTGATAATCAAAAACAAAAGAAAAGTGAAGAGTGTATGTGTGTGTGTGTGTGTGTGTGTGTGTGTGTGTGTCTGTGTCTGTGTGTCTGTGTGTCTGTGTATGTGAAGCCAGTCTCATCTACTGATCCCAAAGAAAAGGCAGGCAGGGGGGCCGGGGATATAGCTCAGTGGATCCAGCTCCTGTCTTGCAAGCACAAGGGCCCAGGTTCAATCCCCGGTGGCCACATAACAATACTGGGCGTGGAGCCCAGCACCAATCAGTACCACATACCACAGTGCCGGGTGTGGTGGCTCACACCTGTAATCCCAGCACTCGGGAGGCAGAGGCAGGACGATTGCTGTGATGTGAGTTGGAGGCTGAGCTCAGGGCCAGCCTGAACTACAAAGCAAGACCTTGTCTCAAAAAAAAAAAAAAACAAAAAAAGAAAGAAAGAAAAGGCAGGCAGAGTTAGCCACACTTCTGTTTGGATGACTTGCTCACTGGCCTGCTCTGTTTAAAATTGAAAACTCAGGGCTGGAGATTTAGCTCAGTGGTTTGGGCATCTACCTTGCAAGCTCAGGGTCCCAAATTCGATCCCGCGTAACCACATACCACAATGCCAGGCGGGGTGACTTCTGCCTATCAGCAATCAGTACCACACACCACAGTGCTGGATGTGGTGGCTCATGCCTGTAATTCCAGCACTCAAGAGGCAGAAGCAGGAGGACTGCTGTGAGTTCAAGGCTCACCTGGGCTACATAGTGAGCTCAGGACCAGCCTGAACTACAAAAACAAGATCCTGTCTCAAAAAAAAAAAAAAAAAAAAGACTGAAGAATTAATTAAATTTCACTCTAGACCTTGACAGTGCCTACTTTTCAGTAGAAAAGTCTAAGAACTGAATTTTACACAATTGTTTCCCAAATACTAACTTGGTTCTCCAATAGATGAGTGTGTAGTCACTTCCCTAAAGTAATGAACAACTAGTGTGATATTTTCATAAACTAAAGTGAAAATGAATTGTCATCTTTCTCCCCCTACCACTTCTGTTTCTCCCTCTCCTCCATGTAAAGATAAATCATAAGCCTTCTACCATGTTTAAAGGAAAACAGATGAGATTACATTGATCTAGGGAAAAAAAAATAAAACCAAACCAAGGACCATTTGGATGCCCTATTCCTACCACTAGAGTAAAGATGGCAGCCAGAAGGCTCAGAAATGATAGGACAGTCTCCAGGCAAGGGCTATCATGTGCCATATTTGTGAGTGCCTCCTTAAAGAAAGCAATTTCAGCTGCTCTGTAGCTTTGTCTGCAGGACTTCATTCTCAAAACATTTTTATATAGACATCTAGATTTCAACAAGTTTGACTTTTCCTTTCATAAAATTATAGAAATAAGACAGAGAATACCTATTTTGTGTGTTGACATTAAAATACTGTCTGAGGGCCGGGGAATTAGCTCAGTGGTTCCAGCACCTGTCTTGCAAGTGCAAGGACCTGGGTTCGATCCCCGGTAACCACATACCATACTGGGTGTGGAGACTCACCCCAGCAGCAACCAGTACCACATACCACAGTGCCAGGCGTGGTGGCTCATGCCTATAATCCCAGCATTCGGGATGCAGAGGCAGGAGGATTGCTGTGATGTGAGTTTGAGGCTGAGCTCAGGGCCAGCCTGAACCACAAAGCGAGACCCTGTCTCAAAAAAAACCTTAAAAAAAAAAAAAATTCTGTCTGAGTCAGTAAAGCAATATGGCATCAATGTCACCCTCTTCTTAAGTTTTGCTCTTACAGACTTACCCGTGAATTCCCGTTGCTGAAATAAAATCCTGTGATGCCTGCATCCTTGGAGTTGGTGCAAATCACTAACCCATCCTAGTAGCAGAACAACGTTTAGATTCCCCAGGAACTGAGCTATGTCCTTTCTAACGTGACACCCAGAGTTGAGAGAGCAGAAAAAAGAGACCCAGAGAGAGCGAGTCGTTTATCCAAGGACACACAGGTAGTCAGCAGTAGATGTGAACTGACGCACGGGCTAGACTAGGAGGGTGCGACTGAGAGGACTTGGGCTCTGAACAGGGAGTGGCGGAGGAACATGAAAGGGTCGAAGAGTAATTTATGATTCTGAAAATGACTCTGAGGAAATTAAAGAGAAAACTTACGAGTGGAAAGCACCAGTACAAGTCAAGTCTCTCTTCCTGACAAAACAATAAGAAGCAAAGATGGAAAGATGGTGAATGTCAGTGGGATCGGGTCTGTTCAGGTGTTTTTAGACTGGACCACATATTCCACTTTATCTGTGGAAATTGCACAGTGCGAGGAAAACAGAAGACCTTCTTTTCTGGTATTAGAAGTAGAACTAAAATAGAAATGTAACTTACATCTTTTCCTCTTCAAAAGAAGAGGAGGAGAGAATATCTGCCTTTTTAGACATAGTTTTATAGTGGGGCCTCAGAAAGAAACCTGTTGAGTATGTTTTTAAGCACACGGATATCGTTTTGTAGGTTCTAATGAAATCACTGCTGAATGGTACTGAAGATGTCACACGGTCCCCAGGTCCGCATGCTAGTTCTTTGTCCTTGGTGAGAACCACCCCACTTCTCTCTGGTCACCATTCCCTATGCTCTGGTCTATTGGGTTTAACTGTGCTCACATGAAGATAGGGCTTTCCCTTCTTGCTAAGAGAAGCCTGAATAGGGCTGGGGATGTAGCTTAGTGGTTCTGGCACCTGTCTCGCAAGCACAAGTGCCCAAATTTGGTACTAGAGAGAGAGAGAGAGAGAAGACTGAGTAAGATGATTTGAAGAGAGAGAGTTTCATTTCTCAGAGGCCAAACTGTGACACTATCTACCTTCTTGCAAAGGGACCCATTAGCCTTACCAACGGTCACTCCAAGTTCGCAAAGTATAGAACATTGTTGACCGTGTAGACATTAAATTATTTATATGGAATAAATAACCAGAAATGAGAATGCTGGATTATCTGGTTGACTGATTGATTGATTGATTGATGATTGATTAATTTACTTAAGGGAATCTCCAAACTGTGTTCTAGGAGGTATTTATAGTAGTGAAACCCATAGAAGCAGGCAATAGAATGGTGCTTCCTGGGGAAGCGGGGAGGGAGAAGCAAGAGTTGCTGCTTACCACGTACAGTTTCAGGAAAGGAGCGAGGAGCAGGTTCTAAGATTGGAGTCCGACACGCGAACACAGTGAATAGTGCAGGAGTGCACACTGAAAAGTCTGTGTAAAAAACACATGATATCTTTTTCTCTTGCTGTTATTCTTTAAAAGTAAATTACTGGTATTGGTGATAAGTTCAATAAATAAAATAATATCTGTTTGAAGGGACCCAGGGGGCCCTTTATGCTTGATGAACAAGATCCAAAAAGCAATCTCAGATCCCATCCCCCAAGGAGAGGTTTGCTTAGTCCTCTGCAGTTAACATCAAAGACCGTAACCCTTGCTGCTCTGAAGGCCGCTAGATGGGTCCCCAGCAGGGATGTGCTTTTGTCACGAGGTCCCAGAGGGACCTACACATGCTGTAACAGAAAGCCATCCCTGGAAAAGCTAGGGAGTAAGAGGAACCAGCCCCAGCCCCAACCAGAAAGGTGACTTTCTCCTCTCCATGTCTCTTTCCCACTAAGAATAAAGTCATAAGTAGACACCAGCTGCCCAAAACAGTCTATGATCTAATTTTGGGATGAAAAGTTTATGACTCCATTTCGCTCTTTATAATATGTGCCTAGATATAAATATTTTAATAGCTAAAAAACTCTTTAAATTTCTCGCTATTTTCCCGTTCAGTGAGATAGTTACAATATATATTAAAATAGATATTCCCTGATACTTAATAAAACTGTTCTTACTTTGAATGGAGCACACTGTCAAATACTTTCATTTTTTTCCCTTCTTTTTTTTTTTTCTAAAATGTCTCTTTCTCATGTGGAAAGTATTTGGAAGGAGAGAGATAAGGAAGGAGAAGGGAAAGGTCATAGCAGGTCTGCACGGAAGCTACCAAACATGTTTTTAAGCAGTCCCAAAGCTGCCCATACCCTACCACTAGAGTGTTTCCACACAGGACCAAATTCCATCTTTTCTACTACATTTTCCTATGAATTTACCTAACACAGGAAAGCACGCTCAGAGGCACACAAAGTCTTTTTCTTAAAAACTCTTACTTTGGGGGGCCAGGGAGTTAGCTCAGTGGTTCCAGCGCCTGTCTTGCAAGCACAAGGACCCAGGTTTGATCCCCTGGTAACCACATACAACAATGCTGGCCGTCAATACTCATGCCCAGCAGCAATCATTACCACATACCACAATGCTGGGCATGGTGTGGTGGCTCGCACCTGTAATCCCAGCACTCAGGAGGCAGAGGCAGGAGGATTGCTGTGATGTGAGTTGGAGGCTGAGCTCAGGGCCAGCCTGAACCACAAAGCAAGATGCTGTCTCAAAAAAACAAAACAAAAAAACCCCTCTTACTTTGATGGAATAAGGAAAAAAAAAATCATACAGACGTTCTCTAAGAAATCATCCAGGTTGCTACTGGAAAAGAAGAGACTCTTCCTGCTTTCCTGCTGGGTACTTGTTTTTGATATGAAAGTATGAGAAAGCTCTAGGAATCGAGTTCTTCACTGAGATATGACAGCAATCTCCTGTCCTCATCCAGTAAAACACCTGACAGGCCCATGTGAGTGAGTACCATCTACTGTTCCCCGAGAGAGGCTAGTTTATTTCTCTCTGAATTAGCTGAGCCTCTGTCACTAACAGGAAATAAGCTCAGATGGCCTGGCCCATGGCCCTCTCTGTGCTGAGTGGCGCTGGAAAAGTCATTTGGCCCCCTGGTATGTGCATCAGCAAAGTCGAGGTGAAGATGTCTACTTCAAAGAACTGTGCGGAGGCTCACCGGAAGTGGATGGAAATGCTCTGTACAACTCCAGCAATGTTACTCAAAGCTGGATGGCACCTACCCAGTGAGAGATGAGAACTGGAGGAAGATTTCTAATGGGAAATTAACTCTCAGAAACATCCATCCTTTTCCTAGTCGACTGTATTTATCAAGGAAAATGAGATGACTTGATGTAAAATGAAGTTTTTGGACTCAGTTTTGAGCAGCTGATGTGAGAACAGAGCTGTAAGAATCAACCCATGTACGTTTCCCGCACGTGTGCGTAAGCCATCTTCATCACAGAACATGCCCTGCTGAGTAGGGTTGTTAAATTTGAATGGGAGTTTTGTAACTTCCTTCCTGCACCTCGACCTTCTCTACTGTGTGGATAATAATATCCCAGAGAAGGTGGTCAAGGGGCAGAATGTGCTAATACAGGCAAGGTGCTCGGTACTGGGCCTGGCGCACCACAGGCTAAGCGAGGGCGAGGGTCTCGGCCTCCTTTTCTACCAGGGAGTATACGGCATAGAACTATGGCTGCCACGTAGCTACGGCTCCGTGTCCCCTCACTGAGTGAGTGGGTGGAGGTCCCTGGCCGCAGCAGTCAGCCCGGCTCCATCTCCTCCGGGCTTGTGTGATCCCCATGAGTCCCAGCAACATGTTTCTGTAATAAATTGAAGGAGGCAGGATGCGCAGGTCCCTAAGGCCTTTGTAAGCTTCAAAGACCCGAGTAATTTAAACTACATCTACAAATCTCAATATAAAAATTCAACTTCACACACTTCCAAATTTTTCTGTCTTCTTCCTCTTTTCAAAAAAGAGGCAAGAGCTCCCCAGTTCTCTAATCACTCTTCATCCTTCCTCCGGGCCCAGGACTGAGCCTGGCTCAGCCCTCGTGCCCACCCGACCCGGTGGGGAGCAGCAGTGCAGGAGCAGTAGGGTCAGCTCCTTCTGCTGCTCAGTCTTCTGCTCTGAGAACAGAAGGCATGACGCTCTTCCCCACTCTGTCTTCAGCCAGCGCCAGGGATGTGACTTCTTTATTTCCTCACCTCCCCTTGATACTCAGAAGCAAAGCACATCCGGGTTGTTGACTCAACAAATTCCTTGAGCTTGAAAGGATGCGAGATGTTGACAGAAAGGAAGATCCAACGCTGTCCTGTCCAGACTGCAAACCAAGCAGCTTCATCAACATCCTCATTTTTGGAACACATTCAAAACCTAAAGGAGGACAAAGAGGGGAAAGCAGGATGCAAAACTAAAGGATCCCAATTTTGTCAGGAAGGAAGCAGAGGAACAAATATACACCAGAAGGAAATATAAAGGTACTTTTTTGTTTTTTGTTTTTTGTTTTTTGGGTTTTTTTTGAGGCAGGGTCACACTATGTAGATCAGGCTGGCCTCAAACTTATAGCAATCCTCCTGCCTCGGCTTCCTGAGTGCCACCACACCCAGCTCTAAATAGCTCTTTTAAGTATTATATGAAGATCCCACTACACAACATGTCAGTGAATTTAATGCCACAGAACACTTAACACTGGGTAAACACGGTAAAATTTATTTTTTATCACAATTAAAGGGCAAATGAAAAACAATAAAAGAAAAGATATAACAAGAAGGTTTAAACGCAGGCCCTGAGTAACTCCGGTGGCCTCAGGGCTGACAACTGCCTCTGTGGCTTCTCCTTGGTGGTGGGGCTCTGCCACTGGGACTTGGGCTGGTCTCTGGCAGGCAGAGGCCGTGGGCTCTCAGGCTGACAGACAGGCTGCCCTGCCCTCTTTCCGGGGCTGTGAAGAAATGTCCCACCCAGACCAGAGCCAGCTGTGCCCCAGAAACCACAGCGCATATGTCCCACATCCACACCCCGAGGAGCTTCCTAGTTGGCCCTCAGTTTGGAGAGGAATCTAACACTCGCCCTACAAGGAACAGCAAGGAAAAGGCAAGAATGATGAGTCAGGTAGGGCTTGAAGCCACTGGGGACCCTGCTTCCTGCTGGCCGGGGGACAGTGTCCCTGGCCTGCTCCTGGAAGGGTCTCCTTCCCGATGCGCTTTGCGCTTTGCGTTCTGAGGCTTGCAGAAGCCTGGGGTTGTCACCTATCGGAGACAACGGCTCTCCTAATGCAGAAGGGGGTGCAACAGGGCAAGAAGCCAACTGCGTCCAACCCGGAAGGGCAGGGACTGGGGAACAGCAGCTCCCCTGCATGTAGCCCACATGCAACACTTTGCACCTCTCTCTCTCTCTCTCTCTCTCTCTCTCTCTCTCTCTCTCTCTCACACACACACACACACACACACACACACACACACACACACACACACACAACCGCCGGACACGCGGAAGGGGGCGGGATGGCTGCAGCGCTGCCAGCTCCTCCCGCCGGCTGCAGCAGCCACCGCGAGGAGTGCGGAGCTCAGCAAGTTTCTGCAACTGTTTTGACGACGCTTCTGCGCGTTCCCATCACTACCGAGCTGCCGCCGCTCTCCTCTTGACCACAATCTATTAGCTCCAGTAGCTTTTGAGCGGCTCAGCCCCGGCCGCAGCTTCCTGCTTAACGCTCCCTGCCTGGGGAGCTGCCAGCCCCGGGGACCCGCGGGCGCGCATGGGGGCGACGCCCCGCCCTCGGGCGCCCACTGCCACCCGGGGTCCCTCCTCGTGCAGAGCTCACGAGCTCTCGCCGGCGATGGCCAGTCTCTAGTAGTCATGAGCTTCCGTGCAGAGGAGGGCCTCGGGAAAACCCGCCCTGGCGTCCGGCGGGTCTCCCAGCGCTCTCCAGTCCAGGCTTGTGGAGGCTCCGAGGCCGGGCTGCTCGGAAACGTGAGACGCGGCAGCCTTCGCCCTCCGAGAGTAGCGAGATCTTGTTTATAAAGCGCGATTCGGACGCGGAACTCTGTGTTTTGTTTGTGGTTCTTTGGTGGAGATTGTGCAATTCTGTGTGCGCGCGCGTAGGGAGAGGGAGAAAGATGTGAGCGGCAGAGGCTGTACATGCTCCTTTGCTACTGATCTGGGAGGGTTTGAAAGAGAACCTCTGCAATGTGAATCATAAACTCCCCTGAAAACCAAAGCAGCACAACTCCCAGGCGTTTCCCAGGCCGGCGACCTCGGGATGGCTGCCCGCGCTGGCCGCAGGCTGGATGGAGGCGGCTGCGCGCTGCTCACCTGGGCCGGCTTGGAAGGGGGCCGCTAAGTCATCACTTCTATAAATGTGTCCGTTGAAACTACAAAGGTAACCAAAAGGAGGTCTTATCCGTTTTTTGTCAGCTTCAGTTGGGGAAGGCAGGTAGAAGCTGCGCTTTGGTTTTAACTTTTTCACCGCGGGAGCTATAAATAGCGGAGCGCGTGTGGCTTTCTGGCCGACGACCTACTCGCGCCTGGTGGCTCGAGATCCAGGCGCTGCGACTCCCACATGAGCGCTCACAGCAGGTCGCCGCCTCCGCGGACATTTTCCACAACATGTGTGTGACAAGGACAAGCGTTTCTTCCCGCGATGTGCGTGTTGTTGTTGTTGTTTCAGCTTTTGAGGTGGTGAGGCAGGCGTGCCACCCACACTGTCAGCCCTGGATGGGAGGGAGGCCTCCCAAATGCCTCGAAGAGACGCAGGTATTTATAGAAGGAAGAAAACTTGCTGCTTTGGTGGTTTTACTTCTTTGTGTCCCCCAATATGCTAAGTTTTATGTTTTCCAACTATTCGTTCAGAGCCTTGATTTTAGAGGCAAGTTATATTTCTGTTGCATGTACTGCCTTCAACAGTTTGGGAAAGAAAATTATTTTTACTGTTGAGAAATGTTACTCTGAGTGTCAACTTGTAGTTGCACCTAGGGCATGAAGCCATTGTGTGGCCAGAAATCTTCATCTCCCAGTCTCATTATGCACGCAGGGTTCTGGTTGATTCAGCAACTTTGAACCTAGATGTTCTTTAGACCTTTTCCACATCAGAAAGAAGATAAACTTCCAGTTGGCACTGCATTATGTCCAGATGGAAGCAGAATAAATAAGCAAAGATGGTATCCACACACATATTCTTTTCCTTTCTCATTTTTTCCTCGTTCCACCGAACCTGTCTAAAAACATGAAAAGGCAGTTGCTCCAGCAGTTTTATAATTTTATACTCTTCCCTCTCCCTGGTATCTCTGCAGGTGAATAATAATTGACATGCTCCAAACTAAATTATATGGGCCACTGTGCTATCTTCTCTTAATGAGACCCTGGAAGCATCAAGTCAGCTGATGTTTTAGTGACTTCTGTTGACCTTAAAGACCTGATTATATGTTTCTGAGCTCCACTATCAGTTGGTCCACTTGATCAAAGCCTGACACTATCATGGTCCAATTGTTCACAGGTGTGTCTCTAAGAACCAGCTCCAGGCTCCTAGGACCATGACCACACCCATCCCCAGCCATGGCTTAGCTCTTGCAGAGGTGAATTGGTTGCCAAGGAAACACCATGGGAGGGGTGTCAGGGAGCAGAAACCAGTACTCCTCCCACTGACTCGTTTTTTGGTTATATGAAATAATGTAAATGAACTGCCTGCATCATTGTAAGTGCTCAAGAAGTGGTGCTTTTACTGTTCCAATTTCTACAACTTTCCACCAAATGTCATTAACCCAGCTACAGGCAATTAGACTTCCAAAGAAAACACTAACATTTTTTTCCCTTTGCATGAACATTGAATATATCCTTAGTCACATGGTCAAATGAAGCTCATGTTTGCAGACAAAAGTCTCTCTGAAGCTTGCATTATTTGACAGAGGCTTAAATACAATTATTAAACTGACAGGCTCCTACACAGAAGCCCAGGAAAGGTGATGATGCTAAAAATAACCAACCTGACATATGCATAATTTTAGAGTGATTAAATTTAGGAAATTTACCTGACAACTGCCCTATAAATTTGAAGATGTTGAAAAATTAGCAATTATTCCATAATCACTCCTTTTTTTTCCTCCTTTGCCTGGTTTGTCCCAATTTTTGACATCTCCTTAACACACCCCATATGCAGCAGTCTTGACAATTAATTAACTAACCTTCACACAACTCCTCAGAGGTAGATGGATGAAAAGCATTGCAGCTTTATCACCACTTTTCAGGAAACTAAAAACAGAAAGGTTATGACTTACCCAAAAGTTACACAGCAAGCTCTCAGAGGAGCTGGGACGGGACCAAGGAACTCTTGTCTCCAGCCAAGTCACTGTGACTCCTGTCCTAAGGAATATTTTGACTCACTACCAACTTCAGCCTAGTTGCCTAGACCAAGTTCAGCCCTCTCGTAGCTTCTAGAGGGTGTAGCTTTGTATGGAGTTGGCCAGAAAAATAATAGAATTGAATTCAACTTAATAAGCAAAGAAAAAAGACAAGGAAGATGGTCAATAGAGAATCTTTCATCCACACAGCCAAGCTGTCAAACAGTCAACGTAACCAGGCATTGCAGGGACAATGAATACAGAAATATACTCAGAGTAGGAAAATGTGAGGTTCCTGGTACTGTCAGAGGAAAACAAAGACTTACATAAACAAAGGCCAAGGTGTCCAGGGCCATTCAGGCAGGCTCAGAGTCACTTTCTAAGTTCAATCTCTTGCTGTATTTTTGGCTACCATTGAGGGCACTGTCCAAGTCCCTGCTCAGACCACCACGTCATAGTGTTACTTTGTGTGATGATGTACGGCTTCCTGTCCCTTTGTATTCTGAATTCCATTCTCGGTCTTTTCCCATAGCATCCCGAATTGTGCTTACCCTTGCATTCCCTTGCATAGTGAAGCTAAAGGACAGGCCTTTTCCGAATGCCTTGCAGTACAATACAGTTGCCACCACAGGAAGCAATTGCTTTGAGGAAACAATAACGGAACAAATTATTGCTTAATACAATCTAGAAAATACCTGTTCAGTAAGAGAATGTTCAATTATGTGCAGTTTATGAATATACTTTGCCAAAGAAGGCAATGTCACTTGTAGGCATTATACTAATCTTCTGATGTATAAATATCCTCCAAATGGGAAGTCAAACCAAAAGCTCAATTGCCCATCTCAACACAAACAAAATGCAAAATGGCCCATGGTGTTGGCGCATTATTATCCTGCCTGTGATTGAGAGCTGTGCTTCAGGTGGTCTTTAAGAATTTGTAGGTGCCTTGTCTTTTTTTTAGGAAGTTCTTATCTCCACGTGTGCCTCAAGTTACACTGCAGTATGTATCATCTTAGTGCCTGAATGAAGGCATGGTTTTTATTTTAAATGTGAAGCCTGGTCGAATGCAGTAGTAGCAAATAGAGAAGTCTCTGGCATAGCAAGAAGAAAGAGGCTTTAAGTCCACTTACACGTGGAAAGGCAAGATCATTCCAAGTACCTGCCATAGCTTTGAAGCATTGCTGCTGTCCATCGCTCCATCGAGATGAGGAGACCCCAGCCTCACAAATTAAAATCTCTAATTCCGTGAAATGATTTACCTCAAAAGCCCCATATCAGAGATAAACTTTTAAATGAGCCCTTGGTTATTGTTCACATTTCCTATCTTTTCATTAGTTGTCAAACTTTTAAATTTCCCCAAAGAATTAGTTACAGAGGATATGAGAACAGTTGGATTTTTCAGACTAGCCATGGTCAGTTAGTGCTCTTGGTTCCTTTTCTCCCAGTCTGTGTCCCCTGTGGAGAATGCTGCAGGTACACAGTGGAAAAGCCAACCAGAGGGGCCCGCAGCCCCTCCAGTGGTGCCTAATTGGATTTCAAAACTGTTTTCTCAGTGTCACAGGCAAGTGACTGCCTTTGTGGCTTTCACTCTTCATTTAAACAGTATAAGAAAGAAAGGAGCCCATGAACCATCTCGAGAAGATTGCTAGTACGTGGGGATTTTTGGCTTGTCAATAACTTTGTGATGTTATGAGTAGAGCTATATATTGCTTTACAGTTAATCATTGTAACTATAAACTTTATAACTTTTATGATATGCCTGTGTTTTTTATAAGGCACAGCCTCTGAGGGTTGTCCTTTGGTGATATTGCCTTTAATCATTTCCTGTTTATTATGTAATCTTTTGATGAACCGAGTGATTACATTGCTTATTATTTTCTTCTGCCCTCTATTATAACTTTATTTAACCCCATTACAGCCTCTGATCGAGGGACTGTGCTGCTCGCAGCAGCCTGCTAGCCAATTTACATCCCTTGTATCTGGCCGGACAGCTTGAAGGGTAGAGAAATTCCACTGTAAATTCATTTGTTTGATTGCTTTTTAAGTTACACTGAAGAACAAAGTCACCTTCATAGAGAAGGCATTGTCTGTTGTTTTTCTTTCCCTAATCACAACATCACCCCTTTTCAGCTCTTCACCACAAGCTCCTCCTGAATATGGAAAAATAGAGACATCTGAGCTGTGTGTCATGGGGCTTCCCTCCCCTGTCTCTCCCTCATCTCTCCTCACTACAGCCATGCATTCTCCTCTAGCTGTTTCTGAGTCTCGTTTTTCAAGAATGGCCCCAATAGAAAAAGAGGCTAGATGCTTATCCTCCATGGGTCTCCTGGAAGAGAGGCGAGGTAGGGAACAAGGAAACCCAGAGAGGCCCAGAGGAGCCAGGGAAGGGAGGTACAATGTATCGATCATGAGGCAAACTTCAGATAGGATCCCAAAGTAATTTAACCAGAATTAGTAGAAAGCAGCCTACCTACTCCTAGTGGTGTCGGGAAGGGAGATCTATCGTTTGCTTCTGAGATCACTAGTTTTCCCCCTTGGCAGTCCATTCTGTAGCTGAAACCCCACTCCCACTTTTCAGTGGTGGAAACCAACCCCAGCCACATGCTGCTTCTGTGGACCTACAGTGATATACACAAGGAATTGCCCTTCAGCGGCCACAGCACGAGGGTCACGTCCTCTATTTTACTGGGCTCAGGCTGCCCCACCACCTGCTTCCAACCCCTGGATGCTCCATCCCACCAAACAGATCCTGGGGACTTAAGCCAGCCTGTTCCTTGTCACTTAAGAAGAGGTGGAGAAGGTCAAGTAGACAGTAAATGAAGATGACAAAATAAGTCAAGGAGAGAAAATCTAAAAACCATTGGACACCTTTGACAGCATGTGGAATGTGTACTGGCATAATTTCTATTTCCAACCAGAACTAGACCACAATTTTTGTGAGGTTATAGAAAGGTCAGTGCTTTTTGATAAATACACCTATGCTTCCTCTCTTGACTACATCAAAAAGGCATTATTTAATAGAAAAGCTGCACTTACCTATTTATATACTCATGGGCATAACACAAGCTGAATTTGGAAGGACTTGCAATCAGGTATCATTCAATGGTGGTTTTCTCAGGGTTTTTTAAAAACCTATTTTCCTTATTTTATAGCAATGTGATGGATTTCCCAAAAATGATGAAATACAGTCAAAATAATGCATCAATCTCAACCATCTGTGCAGAAATTTCTAGAGGGACCCCAAGTTTTGAAGGAGGAATTGAAGTTAGTGTCTCCTAGTTAGGATTTATGCAAGATGGAAAAATGATAATTTCTTAGTTTTATTCATTCTAGAATGCCTTACAATTTTTATAAATGTTCCTAAATTGAAGATACTGAATTTAAACTGGAAAAATAGTAGGTGAATGTGGGTGTGGGAGGAAGGTAAGGTATTTTTGAGCCTTTCTATAAAAGAGAGCTAATTTAAATGAAAGATTCATGATTCTTACTCATTTTGAGACTCATACAATATGTTTCCTCAGAAGAGCTCAGTTTGAGTTTTGCCTAAGAGTGAGCAGGGGAATGAATCACTCATTTTTTCCCATTCAGACTATCAAACTTAAAGCAGTTTTTTTAAAAAAAACAAAACAGGATTTTACTATGAAAATGGAAATAATAGAAGAACTTGACAAATCAAATAGGATTCCTTTAGTAGGTGAAAGACAGAACCCACTGAGTTTGCTCCAGTTTACCATCAAATATAATTTATTTAGTGCCCATAAATCGATACCCTGTGAACACACACACACACACACACACACACACACACACACACACACACACATCTACATAACACATCCTGATTGCTTGCCTGTCAACATTTCTCTTTACATCAGTATTTTATGTGGATGTATAGCTCAAAACTGTGATATAAAGGATCCCCGGAGAGCACTTCAACATTTACAAAATTCAGTTGCTTAAGATTTAATTAGGATACCAAGTCTGTAAATGACATTAATAACTTTTCAAATGACTCATTACAACACAGTATGGGAGGTATTGCTCTTATGTCTGACTTAGAGGTTGAATGAACTATCATACAATTAACAAACTAAAGCCTATGTTGTTAAAAAGAATATTCAGAGCTCATTACTAGAAAGAACTACTTCATGGTAGACATTCAAGGATCCTCTGCCCCTTTTTTCTACATTTAAAAAAACCTACTGAAAAGTAAACCAAGATTCTAGGAAGGTCCTAAAGATGTTTTATGTATGCATATCTTGTATATGTCTTATACACATTGCATGTGCACCTACCACGTCATTCTGTAGTTAATTCACTCAAAAATGATGTGCTTGAATGAATGTCTAGACAGTATTAACAACCAATTTCTCTTTTCGGGTGGTTAATTTGATGATGGGGCAGAGACACATCAGCGCTCTTGTTTACTCTCCACATAGCAAGTTGTCCTCTAAAGCGATAAAACTTTACAGAGACCCTGAAACCAACTTAGCTCCTCTGCCTGCCAAGCAGAGGCTCTGAAGGGAACGCAGAGTTGGGAAATCCCAAGTAGAAACTATGAGAGTTAGAACTGGTATAACTCTTTGAAAAGCAGTTACTTTACTATGTAAATAAAAACTAAGACTGCCCATAATGCTGGGAGATAAAACTTGCAGCAACTGTTGGATGATCTTCCTACATGGTCTTGTTTCAGTCTGTCATTGAATCCAGGGAGAAGCCTTCTGTGGCAGCACTTTTACTTTCATATTATCAGTCAGCCTTTATCTGAACGTCTGCGTGCTTTTAGGTAACATGACGTCTACTCTCCTCTATCTTAAAGCTCCGGTTTTATTGCTCTTATTGACCAAATGCCAGAGCGTAAATTTATCCCCATTAGAATGTATGCCAAGAGCACAAACATAACCTTTACAAGCTCAAAAATACATTTTTCTATTTAACTAACCAAGCGGAGAAACAATAGCTTGTCACCGTTCTTCCATCCTTGGTCTCTCTCACCCGTAGCTTATGAGCAAACTTTCCCATGCAGATGTCCCCTTGGCAGAGACTGTAAATCATACCCTCAGACACTTCACAGCTAGTCAGACTCGCTGACTACATGGATGGTTTATGGCTTCGGACTTCAAGCAGGGTCTGCAAAATAGCCCTTGACAAACTTATCACCAGGAACTTCTGGCCACACGAGCCAGCGCGCCACCAGAATGAGAATCGCTCTGTTTTTCTTTCTCCGAGGGCATTTCAAGCTATTAGGCAATACAGCCTATTTCCTTCCTTCCACTCAGGAGGTATTGTGAGCAAACAATGAAAATCCAGCTCGCTATTCATGTTTGAATTTGGCCATTGTGTGTCCTTCTGTATATTTGTCTGCGTGGCACAACCGGAGTGTAAGATCTCATGTGCTTCTGGACACAGTACAGCCCCTGGTTACCTGATCACACGAAAATGCTGTGTGCTGAGGCCGCATCCATCTCTGAGGACATTTTACTCCGTGCATTTTAGCAATTCTTCTGCAAGATGCCAAGTGAATCTTTCTCTGTTGATTCACATGCTTAATTGTTAACTCAGAAAAATATTTTGACTCTGCCTTGACTCTCAGGTTGGGTATCCAGTGATGCATTTGCAGCAGTTTTCAAGCAGAGCCTGGACAGCTAATGTATGCCGTCCTTCAGGGCAGAAAGTCCATCAGGGAAGAAATACATGTATTTATTGTAACTTCTAGATGTACAGAAAGGGGTTCAATAAATGGACTTAGTGCTTACTCAAAACTCAAGAATCCATTAGGAAGTTCAGTTTTACTATGTCAGTACGATACATTTCAGACCGTAATCGTACCCTTTCCAAATCCCATTTAAAGTAAATCATTTATTTTTTCTACTTTTCCCACAAGTGCCTTAATGTAGAATTTGGATACCTTTCAGAAGAGACCTGTGAGGTAATGCACTGGAGAGACATAACAATATTTATAAAGTTTGGAAAAATCTTTTGCTAAATGAATAGGGGAAATAATCTTCAGCTTTGGCAGCATGGGTAATAATATTGATACTGAATTTGGTTGTTTCCTATTTTATAACAGATGTGGGGAGTGAGTTTTCATTATTATTCTTCAGTGGTTTTTAAGGCCAGAGTGGGATTTAAAGGGTTCAGGTCAAATTATTCATAGTGCTCAAAAACAGTCCTATTGCTCTCATTTTTCTAACATTGCCTTTTTCCTTTGCTAAGATCACATGAATCTAATTAATGCCTAACAATTATTCTTGTTTTACATATTAGTTTATCATTCATGAAATGTACAGAAGAAAAAGACATTCACGGTCCCATTCTCCGCTTACCTACTGTAAAGTTCAGGGCAGAAGCCTGAGTTTCCCTGTATCAGAAATGGGCATCAATCTCAAATAAAAGAGAAGGTAGCTTCGGTCCCTCTGACTCATTCAGTTCCTGGGCTACTGTCACTGGAGGTAGAAACTGCAATATGAACACCTGTCCATGAGGAACCAGACTTGAGATAACCAGCTCATTTCTCACAGACTATTGTCCAGCCATCAGATGGTAATTACTTCTAGTCCCCGTCAGCCTCGCCTGGATTCCAGCCAGTGGGCTGTGGGTGGAAGGGTCCGTATCACATTTCCATTCATCTGAGCCATCCAGTTTCCTTCTTGCTTGTTTTCAATTACATTGACATGGTGGCTTTGGCACATAGTAAGTAAATAGCAACGTATTCAGAAAGGAAGGTCTGAAAGCCAATATCTGAAATATACTCTTGAGGTTTCAATGAGTACAATAAAATTGGCTCAGAAATTCTGGCACTCTGACCCAAAGTCATAAAATACAATTAATTAAGTTAATTGTAGTGAATTTATAGAATTATTTCATGAAAGCCAGGTGCAGCAGACAAAGGTCTAGAAAGCAATGGAAATGTAACTGCATTTCCTATAAAGTAAATAATTAGCAAATTAACTAAATTGTTAATTGGGTCAGGAAAGTAAGGGATTGGAACTATCATTGAAATTTTTTTTATTTTTACTTTTTAAACTCCTACACAATGGGGAAGAGTCCCCAGACAATCTCAATATTCTAGAACATTCTAAAATTATTTCTAAGATGATTTCACTAATCCCATTGTTTTCTCTTATTCTTTGTCCCTTCAGCACACACCCACTTGTTCTTCCCTGTGTACTTTCTTAGATTTCCCACACAAAGATTAACAATTGATACTTTTGTAGGCTCTTAGTGTAGAGCAGCAATGACCAAATATAAAATAATTACTTTTTATGTTATAACTCTTATGTTACATTAAACATGGTTGTCACATCAGATTTTATTCTCTTTATTTTCCTTCTTAAGAAACCGTCCCTCTCGTCAACCTTGAAAATTTAGTCCTCTTGAATTTACCCTCCTTCCTTGACTAACCTTCATGCAAACCCCATTTCTTCTCATCTTCTCTTCTTTTACCCACAGCAAATTGAAAACTACTAAATTTTAAAATATCAAGTACACAATAGTGTTGCTTTTGCTTTGTTTTACCACATCAGAAAAGCATTTTCTCTGAGATGTTAAGAATTGTTTTCTGTCTTTGTAAAGTCTTTTGAGAAAGTTAATTAAATATTCTAGCTAACATTTATTAAAAGCTAATGTACAAGTTCTCTGGCTAAGCACAAACCAAAGACATTTATGGCATTAGCTGTGTTTCTAAGGAGATTAGAGTCCAAGAAACAAAGACATACACTTCTTAATACTTACAAAGGGAGAATAAATAAATTACAGTGTCCTTAAATATCATAGGTGCTGAGACAGAATTCTAAACAGGAAAGCAGGCAGCCACAGAGAGAAAGAGGTCGTTCTTGTAGGAATATTAGAAATATTGATCAAAGTAGACATTTGACCTGAGTCTTAGGGGCAGTGAAAGAGTCACAAAGTTAAGTGAAAGAGTGGAAGACCACAGGCAAGGAGCTGCAGAGTCATACCTAGTGATACGTGGAGTATGAGAGGCCCCAGCAGTAGTAATACTAGAGAGATTATAAAGGGTCTAGACGCTTAGACTTGTTTCACTGGCAGTGGTGAGTCAGTAAAAAGGTTTAAATTGGAGAATCTTCCAGGGACCAGAAAAGCAGAGGAAGAACACACTTGCAGTAGTCCACGTAACAAGCTGAGAGAGACTAAACTAAAACTATGACAATGGGACTGAAAGGCATAGATAGGAGGGACAGTAAAGAAGTGGAGTTTTAGAACTGGCTCTGATTAGAGGTCAATAAATAAAGAATATATATATATATCTATATCTAAGGATATAGATCTATATATTACTTATTGCTTTTACTCTTTATTTATGTAAAACCAAGGCAGACATGCTGCTAATGCTGCCAACGTTGTGTGTGTGGTAGAAACAATCCAAAACATGGGAGTAAGAAAGCATCGATGTGAGTGATCCTGGCTTTTTCATTTTCTAGCTTAACTAGACTCTGAACCTCCATTTTTGCATCTGCAAAATAAGGAAGTAATGAACTTTATTTTACATAATATCTAGCCCATGATAGGTATTTGATATCTTAAAAAGTAAATCAAAAGACCCCTCTTCAGAACACCAAACCAAGTAGCTGAACCCCGAGCTCTATTAGGAAGTAAGAGATGCTGCAATGCGCTGAGTTGGCAAGCAGCAGGTCAACACCAGGTGCCTACTTAGAGCTCACACATCACCAAATCCATAAGATGATGCATGACAAACAGTCTCTATGCTCTTTGGTTGTAACCACAAACCAAAGGAAAGCCCGCATATAGGCGCAGGGTGACAAACAGCTGGGAACTACACAGATGTCTTCACTCTCATCTGCAGAAAAGACACCCAGTGTATCATCTTCCAACATGAGCAAGAGAAGTAGAGACCCATCCAGCCAACTGTTTGGAATGGCACTTTGACTTTAAAAGTGAAGGTCCTACTTTAATATGGAATGATCATTGTGTGTGTTCACTTCAGCTGCACATATACTAGAATGATCATTGTGCATTAATTGGATATGGGAATTAATGCTCAGTGAATTATAAATTATTTATACGAGATATTGTTCATAAACTTCTACTTGCATATTTAAACATATTCATCTTTCATGATATATATCAATTGAATAAAAATTGGTGAGTCAGTTAAAGTGAAAATATAAAAGCATTTTTCTCTTATGTTTGTCCTCATTAAGAATCAACTAAATAGTCTGCATAAAACTATATCTTTTCTTCAAACTATATGATTAACCAACAAACTCATATTGAATTTGCTGTACAAACTACTATCACTAAGTATACAGAGATGTGAAGCTGTAATTAGAGCTCACATGGAGTGTTTGATTAAAAATGTTAAGTAAGGGCTGGGGATTGATCTCAGCTGCACTGAACCTCACTTGCAAGCACAAGGCCAAGAGTTCGATGCCTGGTACAACAAAAAGAAGATATGTAAACAGTCATCCATTCAGTGATGATAATTTGAGCCAAAGGTAGTACATTATAGGTGTGACTGATGGCCTCAATAAAAAGTTCTACAGGAATTCAAGAAAGAGCTAGGTAGGGGGTCAATGTGATCAAAACACTTTATGGAGATGTATATCTTGGACAATCAACAATGATAAGCAGCTTATATATATTCAAGAAAAGAAAAAAAATAGTAAATTTTTCAACATGATACTTCTCCATTTTAAACAACTCTTCATGACTACAGTTCAAGAGACAAGAGGAAGTTTTCAGCTCCTTTATTATCTTATGGACCACCATGTTCCATGTGGTCCATTACTGACAGAAATGCTATGTGCCATGTGACTGTACTCAAGTACTGTATGGTCATCATGGGAAGTGGGATTGTAAAAGAAAGCTGCACTTGTAATCAGTACAGTGGCAGTTATCAGAAACTGGGAGGATGATATCATGGGGAAATGGAAGATGTTCAAAAGGTATCAGTTTTCAGTTATAGTATGACTGAGTGCTGGGGACCAAAAGCACAATTATTTTAGCTATTAATACTACATTATATACTTGAAATCCTCTATATTCAACATTCTTAGTACACACACACACCTACACAATAACCATGTAGCTAATGATGACTCTGTTAACTAATTTGTGTTAATAATTTTATAATAAAAATAATAATAATTTTATAATATATGAGTATCTAATTACACTGTATATTTTAAATACTTTTATTTTATTTGTCAATTATACATCATTAAAGATAGAATATAAAATGATCATTGTGTTAAGTGACTGGAAGAGGAAAGGGAGAATTCTACTTTTCAATTTAAAAATTTTCTGTATGATTATTTTAAAAATAATTCTGTGCATATTTTGAATTACAGGTATATATGTCACATAAAATAACACACAAAAAGGAAATTAAACTACATATAGAGATAGAGCCAAAGCTTATGTTTACACAGAATTCAGTTACACAGAATTTATATATATATAAATATATAAGAGTTAAAGACTGAAAATTCAGTGGCTAAACATATTTCAAAAGGAAAAAAGCACATAAAATTTAGAAAAACATAAAAGGCTCTGGGTTCTAGCCCTAGTACCTTAAAAATAAACAAATAAAAGTCATCTAAAAATTAAGAAAATTATATGATATAGAAACAAGAATACAGTAGAAAGAATCAACAAAACCAAAAGTAAGTTCCTGAAAAGACCAGTAAATTTGATAAAATCTGGCAAAAGTGATAAAGAAAAAAAGAGAAGTTGCAAAAATACAAAACACAACAAATTCTATATATTGATAGATGTATATATATGTAAGAAATGATAAACAACTTTCTACCAATGAATTTGGAAATATAGGCAAAATTTTAAAAAGAGAGAGAAACAAACAGCCTAACCACCAGAAAAGAAATATAAAATGTGAAAGTTCTATTGCAGAAAACAGAGCCTATATGTTAAAATCCTTCAGCAAGAAAACATCAGGTTTAAATAGCACCATTTGAAAGAAAGAAAAAACAAATGATCATCTACTTAAAATCCACAGGAAATATAAGAGAACCTCTCCACACTGATTTTGTGACATGTTACAGCAAAGACATTGCATATCAAAAATTAACAGTTGAGAAATTAAGTTTTTAAAATGCTATTTTAAAAAAGAATGCATACAGAAATAAAATACCAAGGAAGAACTCTAATAAACATTGTAAGACCATTACTGAAACATCTAAAGGGTTTAAGTAAATGGATGAATATAACATTCAAGAATTCGAAGGATCAATACAGTAGTGACGACAATTTTCCCCATATTAATGAATCCATAGTTCCTAAACAATAATGATTTAAGAGAGAAAATCCCTACAGGATGCTTTGTGATCCTGGTATTATGATCTGAAACTTTGGATGACAATACTAAAAAGGTGAACATTGTAAGTTTTCATTCTTTCTTTTCCTTTTGTTCATTTCTTTCTATTCACTTTGAAACATTTCTAAAATCCACACAGTAAAAAAAGAAGAAGATGAAGTTCTGCTTGATATAAAAGAAATATTTCAGCTAGTACCCAAAGCAGAATTTAAATGCTATCATTGAGCAGACATCATAGAGGAATATCCCCAAGACAAAAGCACAGAGAGAGAGAGAGAGGACCATTGGAAAACTCAAAGAGACACAATAGTCCTACCACCCCTAACCTGTTCCTGCCACACACAGAGTAGAAGAAAAATAACTGGACTTAGTTTCTTACATCTGTGATGAGCTGTCTTTGAACAAATCCAAAACTCTCCAGAGACCACTTTCCCCTTGTTGACTGGTCAGACCACACTCATTTGTTATTCCAAGAGGCTGCTAGTTATTTTGCTGTGTTAATTTGAGATTTTTCAGCAGATTAGTAACATTGTCACATTCACTCCACAGAACAATGGGTTCAAAAGAGTTACCCTAAACCCTGCTGTTCACACCTCCCCTGTGTTGTCACTTGTATGTTAACCCAAGTCAGCTAGTAAGAACCCAGAACTTTAAAAATTAATGCGTGTGCAGAAGAAAACTGGGTTCAGCTCTCATTGCAATCTGTGGGTGGACATGGGGGCCACTTGTCCACCTCTGCTTTGATGACACAGAGAGCAATAAGGGGGCTGTACATTCCTTGAAAAGGACCAGCAGAGCTGGCAGAATTTCAGACCAGTTCTAAGACAGTTTAATATTATCTCAAATCTGTTTCATAGGTTGCCAAACTGGGTACCTTCTAACCCATCACAAAAACCGCTGTCTCTCTCCACCTGCCAGAAGCTGGCATCGGAAGGGTGCATGATTAAAAGCATGAGCTATTCATATAGCTCTTTGAAGAAGTCACATGACATTGGAAGACTCCATAATAATCATTCAAACATTTCCCTTGTGACATTAAAGGGATTTCAAAGTTAAGTAAATTGCCTACTCCATAATTATGTCTAAGCAGGAGAGGCTCTTTTTCTTACATTCACAATTGCACTGACGCATTGGGCATTTCTGACTTCTCTGTTGGTGCTCAGAATGTCTCACAAGTGAAAAACATTTTCCTCGAAAGACTTTGATACACCATACCTGTGGTAGTCCAAAGTGAAAAACAACAACTCACCCTTTAATACTACACACAACCATACTAAAAAGTCTTCTGTTGTGTTTCATGGCTAATGGCTTGCCCGTCTTCGTTGATTAAGTTATGTGGCTTATTACCAAATCACCACTTATTATAGGCAATGTAGACTGATTTCTATTGTCAGTAAAGGAAGAACAAAATATGTAGGGCCAGAAACAAAAAAAGCATCTGAGGCTTGAGTGGTTAGCAATCCCAGATCATGACTTTCACATCGCCGGTTTACAATTGATATTCTCCACCAAAGAAGGTGTGAGGCACACATTTGCATGCAACGAAATGGTATTTATAAAGCTGGTTTATGGTTAAGGTATTCAACAAATCACTTCTTTCTTTTTCAAAATGCCAGCTACTTCTCGGGTAAGTAATTAACGCAAATATCTTTTTCTGATGTAAGGGAATGGCTCCCTGACATATTAAAGGAATAGGACTAAATTCATATGCTAGGCCATCAGGGGGCTGAACAGTCTATCACGGCATGAAGTGTCCCGATGCAGGTAGGAAGGTATGCAGACTGAGGGAGCAAAAGTGCTGAAACCAATATGGCTTGACACCCAAAGCCAAAGAGAGAAGGCCTTAGTTTCAATGTAGTATTCTGAAAGTCTCTTAAATTGCATGAAACTCCATTTTTTTTTCTGTCTCAGAAGATTAAGTGTTGTGTCAGCTCCTATCAGAAAGTAGAATCTCTGCTTCCAAGAAGTCAGGTTATTTCAAGCCTGCTGCCTCTGACTTGCTATTTGTCTAACCCTGAAAGCAAACTTTTTGTTCCAAGAATTCTCCTGTAAGGACCCCTGTACTCCTGCTATTCCTGGTAGACTACTCCATCATTTTATTTACATGCTTACCCAATCAACAGCTCCAGCCCAAGAGCACCAAGAGGAAGCTGCTAAACTGCATAGAGAACACTCAAGGTGTAAACAGTGCAATTTCCCTTGCAGATGAAGTGACTGACTAAATAAATTTAAATCCTTCCCTTTGCTCATTTTATATAAAATATTCGTCATCTTTGTGTGCAAAGTAGAACAGAATGAATTAATTATTGAAGGATTTCTTGTCAGTGTCTACATTAAGCTGGCTTTTTTATTTTGCTGATGTTGATGTCTACATTAAGTGTTGAGTGTCTACATTAAGCTGGCTTTTCGATTTTGTTGTTGTTTGCTTTTTTAAAAGAATAGCTTTTGGTTGGTTTGTTTTGTTTCATTTTTTGAGACAGGACTCACTATGTAGCCCAGGCTAGCCTCAAATTCATGGCAATCCTCCAGCCCTTGTCTCCCAAGTGCTGGGATTACAGGTGTGAGCCACCATGCTTATAACAGCTTAGTTTTGATCATCTTATGAATTCTTTAAAATTAGACATAAACTACAACTTGAAAATATTTGACTTTCATCTGAAAGAGCTAATATGAGGAATCTCTCCCAAAAATCAATGTCTATAATTCAGGTATCAATATGATTACACTAAAAGGCCCAAATTGCTCTCTTCCATAGAACCTCTACCTCAGGGATCGACTAACATGTCTAGGATTCCATCAAGACAACACTATGCTTGTTCATCCAGCACTATGTCTTGATACCTTACTTGGTTCTATATTTGATTCATATATGGGTACTTACATGAATCTAAGTATAGATTTTACATTGCTAAAATATGAAGCTCCTAGTGGTAATCAGGAATCAGGATTGCATGGCAAAAGTAAAACATCAACACCTTCAAAATTTGTATAAATACTATTGAGTCCATTTGGCATACAAGACCAAAAGTTTTCATTGGCTAAAGATATAAGTCCAGACTCTCTAATGGGAAGGAAATAATTACTTACGTTTGAGTGGTTTTGAAATAATGAGTTCAAGTAATTGAGAGCCTGAGTATTCTCCTATCACCTTTATATTTAGTTATCTTTGTAACATGTAACAGACTATGATAATCTACTTGGGACATGTGAATGCCACTGGATCTTTAAATAATTGCATCTGAGGATGAGCACTTGGCTGTGTGACCACACATCCTTAAAGAAGAAATATGATTGTTTGACTAACAAAACCTCCTCCTGCTAGGACTGATAGCATTGTTTACTGCACGCCTTGAGTGTGAGCATGTCTATGTGTGTACCTATAAGGATGCACTTTCTCTCTCCCATGATTTAAAGCTTTCTTATTGCCATTTTACCAGGAGATGAGCCTGTTTCTCACTTGAAATAGCAACAAATGATGCTGTTCCACTATTTAACAAACAAATTAATGTAAAACCAGGTAAATCCCAATAACAGGGCCAAACGCTGTGGTGTTTCTGTGACACTTAACTGGGATTTGCTTCGTGGCTAAATACAAGGCTTCTAAGCCAGTTAAGTGGCTCGCTGGGGCTGCTCTGCACAGATGACATCACCACTTGGCTTTCCAAATACACCTCTTTGGCTCTCACTCCTTTGGCTTCTTTCCATGTAAACAAGGCCTGATTAATGCTGCAGAAGGGCCGTGAATCATGTATTCCACTCCTGCATGGGAAGTCAGAATGTCACTTTTTCCTCCTCTCCAGCACCAAGCAGTGGAATAGTTAACGTGGCATCCCTAGCAACCACATGGAAGCTGCCTCCATGCCTAGTGGCCGGCTTTCACGGCACGCTGTCTCTGAGAGCAGCTGAGGGATCACCCACCGGAGGCCCTGTACTTCCTCGTGAAGCTGCATTCACAGGCCTGGCCATTGTGACCAGATCACAGGACATTACAAGGCTGCCCTTTGATGTAGAAAGGACAGGGATAAAGAGAGGTCTGTGCTATGCCTCCAAGAGAATAAATGGGATTTCCCTCATTCAGTCCCAGCTGTTCGGGTTTGATCGGAGCCATGGCAGGGGACATTATACTGCCGAGATCCTTCTTGTGACCACTTCCACCAGCTGGCCACTCCACTGAATATATCTGATCGCTAAATAAAGAGAATGTGGGAATGCTGAAAGCAAAATCTCTCCCAGCAGAGAGAAGAATGTAGGAGATGGCAATCTTTAGAACCCTTCCACAAAAATAGTCTAGCTGTTGTAAATAGCCAAGAAACGACTTGGAAGAACTTGATCTGAAAAGTGAGTGCCAGTGGCTATCTAAGCATCCCGGGGCCATGATGGACTTCATTGCGACAGGTGAAATGCTATCCTCCACTGGTCTTAAGTGGTTAACTAGAGGGCGTGGATCAGCTACGGCAACTCAGTTGTTGAGTAATAATTGCTCCTCACACATGACTGGCTTCTCTTTGATGACTAACAGTGTAACTTCTGAAAGTAGAGCATAGCAAGTGCTAAGTACTCAGACCACCTGATGGCTGTTTACTGGTTTTAGTGTGCTCCCAGATTTGAAAAATTGGGGAAGTATAAAGCATTCAGAAGAGACTTTCTCCTCCATTCCTCCAGCATTACATCCAAAATCAAGTGAAACTCTGCAAGGACGTGTCACATGTTTCAGGAAACTTTTCCAGAAAACCATATTGTTTTCCATTTTGATAAGCCAGGAGAGGAAGTGGAGGTTTTACCTCAACTGTAAGGTCAAATAAACTAGAACTATTCAAGTCAATCCAACAAAGGAAGTGACTTTCCACAATCAACTTCAGGGTTAATGTCTTTCAAATGAGGTCTACAAAAAGTCAGACCTTGAATATGCAGTGTTGCAAGGTAAGAAGCAAAAGTCCACAAGCTAGTAAATCACTTCAATTCACTCATCTTAATTCTTTTTAAAAAGACTCAGGATGTTGTAGTTCTCATCCAAGAGTACACACACACACACACACACACACACACACACACACACAGCCTAGACTAGGTCATTCAGAGGAAGGATTTAATCGATCCGGTCTGAACATTAACCCAGAGGTCCCAGGCTTTTTAATAATTCATAAAACAGACTTGGAAAACTAAGTCACCAGCCTGGTGAACTGTAATTTGCTTAGTTGTTAATATATAAATGAGAAATGACTATTACGGCCACCGTACCAGTGACCAAACTGAAGTGGAGTCTACAAAACTTGAGAGAAAGCCACAGTCCTACCCTTCCAATGCTTTTTCGATGTTTTCAGGAGAGCTCCTGGCCCCAGGCTCTGCCTTGCAGGGAGAGTCCGTGAGATTCCCTGGTCTTGCATAAGACCGTAGAAACACTGATACCACATTGCATAAGATCTACTTTCATTGCCTCAGCGCAACATAATTAAGGCGATTCCATGGGTGCAACTGACCTCAAGGTAGAGACTGACTTCAAAGTGGAATGTTGTTTTTAGGATTTGAGGTGGACATGTAAAGTTTCTATGGCTTGGAAGTTACGAGAGACGAGAGATTCACTCAGTATCTTTGTCTTTTTTTCTCTACTGACAGTCTCTCTAGTTGTTAATATAACAAAGCAAAATATGAAGCTAGAAGTAAAGGAGACGTGGACTTGGTTAGATATATAAATTTCTGTGTCTCTGAGCAATTAACATTTAGATAAACATAGCAGCTGTGTGCCATTACAGATTCTGAACCAGGACTAAGGTTTTCTCTCTCAGCAGTTAGCACCCTACTCCTAATCCTAATTTTCATGAAAGACCCACCGGCCAGAGCATAATTTTTGTTTCCTCTAAGATACTTTCTTTGCAAAATAAAATGAAAGGAAATAAGAACATTTCTATATTTTACTTGCAGAATTTTGTATTCTGCTTATTCAAAATGTCATATTAATTTGGTTGAAATTCCAGAAATTCATTCTAGGCTTTCACCTAGATCAATTTCACCTAGATCAATTTTGTCATTTGTGAAATAGTTTATTAATTAACTCTCCAATACTTTCTAAGTCAATAATTCTAAAGTCATGTACAATGTGGTATTAGTTATATTTGGTTAGCTTGCACACAAAACATTAATAAATAGTAAGAGTTTAACAGAGTACAATTCTATTTTTCTCTGTCACAAAAATAAATGTGAAGGTAGGCTGACGGAGGCCGGTACTGTGGCTTTGCAGTTGTCACTGTCCCAACTGCTTCTGTCGTACAGCTCTGCCCAGGTTTGAGATGGGGTCAAAGGCTCTAAAATGGCTTCTGAGCATGTTAGTTACCTGCATTTCAGCCAGGATGAATGAGAAAGGAGAAGTTTCTGACACTTCCTGCCAAGATTTGCTACTTAGGACTTCAATATGCAGCCCCTGCACAGTAAAATCTTTACACTGGTGGGCGTATACACAGCTAAAATTAAGCATTATGATCTGAGGAAATAAGGAAGATAAATTTTGCCATACATAACTGCAGTCTCTGCAACCAATATGAAATACACAGAGTTAACATACAAGACTTATTTTCTTAAAATATTGAAGTTATGCTTATTTCAAAGCTCAGATCAGGAGAAAGAGTGTATAAATAATGTAAGCATATAAACAAGAAATAATGTAGACATATATATATATATATATATATATATATATATTAAGAAAAGGAATATAAAACTAAGTGTATAATACAGAGTGACTGAAATGTATTCTTACTAATCTAATTACTATTAGAGTTAAGGATTTAAATTCAAATAAAATTCTTTGCTTGCACTTGTTTTATATTAAGAGCTTAGAATAATTCTAAGAGAATGCAAATACAAAGTAAAATGAGGGGCAGAGTTAGGAAATGAGTATGGGTTTGAGTCTGACCTGATCTTACCCTTGGTTCTGCCGTCTATTTGCTCACTCAGCTTCCAGGAGCCTGTTACACTGTCCACAAAAGGGAAAAACACAGTTGTCTCAGAAAAGCACATAACTCCAGGGTCAGTGAGCTAGACCAAGTGGGCCCAGGCTGGTAACACACCCAGGGACAGACCTCCAGGAACTGAGAAAGACAGAAGGGTACACCGAGCCCAGCACAACTAGACAGAACAGAAAGCACGGGTGGGGTGAGGGAGCTCCCACCCTGCCAAAGACACTTCGGCACATGACCTTGTTAAAGTTATTTCTGTGTTACAAAGTCTTTGAAGGTGGAGAAAGTTTTGAATCAACTCCTTTTTCTTAAATCAGAGGCCACAGTTTGTAACACCTGTGAACTCCAAGTAAGAACCTAGAGAATACTTCAAGGACTACCTTTAGTATAATTTCAATTCAAACTAAAATAATAGCAACTATTCTACTCACTGGATTCAAACTGAACACATGGCTTTCTGTTTACTTTTCAGCCCCGAAGTCAAGACATCAAAGGCAAGTAAATAATTAGGGAACTTGGGGATGAATAAAGATAGGATGTGATTATCAAACACAATTGTACCAGAAACCCACCAACCAAACAGCACGTTTATCTCCTGGACTCTGAACTGTAGAGGACCAGCTGAGTGCTTGTCCACAGAGCAATTGTACGGATACCAAATTCCTAGGTTTTCTCTATCTATCCCTGTCCTTTAGGTCTAAGAGCCTGGGCTGTACAACCCAATCATGATTTTATCGCTTTCCTTACAGATACAACAAACAAGGACAGCAGAATACACACATCATTTTATGAAAACAAAGCAACAGCAGTTTCACAAGGGAATCTCTGTTTAGCAGACTTTATCTTTTCTTTCTAGCACTTTCATGAATTTGTTCACCAAATGTGAATGAAACACCTCTTTGTGCTGGTCACAGAGCTAAGACTGAGGACAGAAAAGGAATCAGCCATGTGCTCCCACTCTAGAGGCTCTTGTCTAATGAAGAAAGTGTCCACAGTGGCCTGTCCAGTTACACAGTGTCCAAACAGTGTCTTGACTTTCCACGTCCTCCAGAGGAGAATGATTGGAACACGGAAGGCAGAATAATGATGGTGAGGATGACTGGAAATGGTATCAAAACGCTTCACTTATTACTTGCAGAACTTCTCTCACCCTTGTTTTCCTTTTCTGTAAAATAAGATAACAGCAGTATCTACAATTTCCTTCATTGTCTGAAGGAAGGCAATAACTCAATATTGGTTGGCTATGGGGCTGGAGATTTAACTCAGTGGTTCTGGTGGCTGTCTTGCAAGTGTAAGGTCCCGAGTTCAATCCCTGGTAACCACATACAACAATGCCAGGTGTGGTGGCCAATGTCTGTAATCTCAGAACTCAGAAGGCAAAGGCAGGAGGATTGCTGAGTTTGAGGCTGAGTTCAGGACCAGCCTGAACAACAAAGTGAGACCCTGTCTCAAAAAAAAGAAAAAAGAATAATATATATAGATAGATAGATAGATTGACTGATTGATTGATTAGTGGTCATGTTTATTATTGTCATGGATGATACCATTATTGGTGTTCTTACTAACACAGAAAGATATAGAATGAAAGACCCATAATTCCAGGCGCTGAAAGGAATGATTTGATAATCCTGATAGCAGAGAAGCATCTTTTTTATAAGATTGTTTGACAGCAGAGAAATGATCCCCCAGAAAAGCTGATAATCCCTGACCGCAGAGATGGAGCCCTTTGCATTAGCAGACATAGAACACTTTAAAGAAAGACTATGTACATTTAAAAATCTTATGTAACTAAATATCTTGCAAGTAGTTTGGCATTGAAGTAAGAGGAAGAATTTTCTACAATATTCTTTGGTGCTGTTTTCTCAAATTCTAACATATTTGTTCCCTGGGGAAGGGTAGAGTATTTATTATTGTTCTGTTTTTCAGAATCAGGAATAAAAGTCAGGGCTGTGCATTTGCCTCACAGGCAAGGTACCACTGAGCTACACCCCAGGCCCTCTCTGGGGGTGTATTGGCAGAGAAGTTTCAGAAAGTCATAATCACACTTCTCAATAAGAATGAATTTTTTAGTTCACATACTAGTCACTGAGCTAGTGAGCATCGCATTGCATACCTTGACTACCGACAGGACAGGAGCTGATGCCAAAGGAAATAATCTCGCTGTGAACGTAGTGGGAGAAAATGTCCGCCCTCAGAATGGGAAAGGTCTTTCTTTACAGACAAGTCTACTGCACAGCTTGATTTCTCGGAGATGGCTGTGTTCCTTCCCATGAGGAAGCCGGTTCTTGCTCCCACAGCTTCTCGGATGGAATGTGGAGACTGAGTCAGAGCTGTATCCACCCTAGCCACTTTGCCGAACTAATACGCACCCTTTAAGCCGCCAAAAATCAGAGTGTGTCACCCAGATGTATAAGAGTTACCATTTTCGGAAACTTACAGCTTAATTGGCTCAGGAATTTCAAATAGGTATTTAAATATTTGAACAGGCAAGAAACTTCGAAGTATTTGATACCGGGACTTTGAGAGATTATTCCCTTTCCCTCTTACCCACCCCAAACTCGAACCAACCTCCTGCTCTGGAGAATTTCTGTGTGTCATTGTTCACCAGGAACTGATTTTGACAAGAATGTTGGAAGTGATGGGAGGCTGAGTCACCACCACCATCATGGTGGAGCCGCGTAGGGGGCCTGACCTCTGGAGCATGGTGGGTGGGAGGGTGAGGCGCACAGACCCTGAGCTACTTGCCATGGGCAGTGACTTAGAGGCAAAGAAGGAAAGCAGTGGCTTATCAGTTTGTTCCTAAAACATCTCAGGCTTCTGGACATATAATTAGCCCTCAAATTACCATTGCCATCATTATTAGTAGTTGAAGACTTCTCCTTTTTGATGCCATCTCTGACAATTTACCCAGTTTTTTTTATTCACCTAACTTTTCTTTTTCTGTTTCATTCTTTCTTTCTTCCTCTATTTTTCAAGTACTGGGAGTTGAAACCAGGGCTTTCTCACTGAGCTATCTCCTCAGCCCTTTATAAAATTTTGAGACAGGATCTTGCTAAGACACTAAGTTGCCCAGGCTAGGCTCAAACTTATTGAGACAGGGTATTGGTTTGTAGTACAGGCTGGCCCTGAGCTCAGCCTCAGATTCACAGCAATCTTCCTGCTTCTGCCTCCCAAGTGCTAGGATTACACGTGTGAGCAACCACCCCTAGCATTGTGGTATATGGGACTGACTATTGGTGATTGTGAGTTTCCACATCCAGTATTGTTGTATGTGGTTACCAGGGATCAAACCTGGGCACTTTCACTTGCAAGGCAGGTGCAGGAACCACTGAGCTAAATCACCAGCCTTGCCTTTTCTTTATTGAAGATCCTTTTCATTAGGTGTTAGGACAAAAGATGAAGATGCTGGCTTGGACATGATTCCTGACCCTAAGGTGATATAGTCTCCTAGGAGGAACAAATTTTAATCTAATTATCACATCAACTTGTACAACACTGTGACAACAGCAGAACACAACAGAGATAGATGCTGCTATGGAAACCTGAGACAAATACATTGGCTGAGGAAGGTGGGTGACACTTCCCCTGAGCCTGTGATGATCCTCTGGAAGGTGGAGAGTAAAAAGAAGAGGAAGAAGGATGCTGTCAATCTTAGAGACAACCACTCTGCAGACTCGTCTGCAGCACAGTGCTAGAAGAAGACTCAGGAAAAGGGAGAGTAGGAACTAGCTGAGCTTGAAGAAGCAAGTGCAGGCCTCCCAGGGCCCATCAGAAGGCCTGTTCTTTACACAGCACCAATGAGAATCCACTGGATGTTTAAGCAGGTGCTATCCTGATCAGGATTATACTTGGAAAATGCTGTTCTGGCTTCAGGACAGAAAAGATGAAAAAGGAAAAGCTGAGGAGGACACTATCAACTATGACATGTTTGTTTTGAAGACTTGTTTGGTGCTATGTGGCTTTGATTGGCTTCTTGATTCTATATCTTTTCAATGAGCATTTATTAACTTGTAGATATTGTACTAGGCCTATGAATGAAAGCAAATCTAATCTCATTCTGATTGAGGTTAACTTGAAAATGTCCCATTTATCCTTATTTTATTACATTTGAATAAAATTATTGGACCATAATAGGGAAGAGTTTCATGGGTTTTCCAGATCCAAAATCCTTTTAGAAAGACTATGCTGTGCTCATAGGCAAATAAGACTTTATTTAACTTAAATAGTGTGAGGCAGAGATAAAATCCCAGGCAAGTATTGCAAATATGCTTCTCATATACTACATTCTCCAAACGATGAACCTTGGCACAGGAGAAGAGGGTTGAGCAGTGGTCCTCCAACTTCTGGATTCTCTGGGGTGTTAGAGACTTGGACCACAATCTCCATAGTCACACTTGTCAAAATTAAATAATCATGTCCCTAGGAGCTAGCCATCTATGTAATGGACTTTTAAAATGTCTAATGTTTTAACAAAGTAGTACATCCATACTGTTTCAAAAGTTAGATAAGATTATACAAGCTAGAAATTTAAATTTCAGTCCTTGTCCCAACCCTTCAATGAATAAATTCTGCTATGCTGGAGCAAGTCACTTAACATTTTGCAAGTATTTGGCTATTATTTATAATATTTACCTCGACATTCATAAATAACATATTGTGTTTTTTTTATTTTTCCTTTATAATTATGTTGATATTTTGAGAAGTTTCTCTTCCTCAATACCACTCCACTTCCCTTCTCCTTCTCTCCCAATGAAGTTGCATTGTAATTTTGATTAAATTGGAATTTGCATTTAACTTATTACTAGCTAAACAAAATTTTTCAAAATGGTCCAGCCACAAACATACTGCCTTTAAGGTCAGATTTAGCTCCATGGCACCATGCTTGCCTAGAAAGCACAAGGTCTTGAATTTGATCTCCAGCACTTCCAGAACTAATTCCTTTCTTATTTAACTTTCTGTTTTTCCTATAATTAATGATTATATTATATCTAAGTTG